>JANAVB010017399.1:2101302-2103802 GCA_029216955.1 Iris pallida
TCACTGAATACAATCACGTGATTCAAAGGCGAACGTATAATTCAAGAGGAATTGTCAAAGCAGTCGCGGATGAGGCCCTAGAGACATCTACACCTCAATCCACGTAGGTAATCAAAGGGAGAGCGAACCGGGTGCACTACGGTTGATCAGACCGTAATACATCGATTCTGATTAGACAATATGTTAGTAGGCGTCCCCAATAAACATATGTCTTGAATCAAGCTCGATAAAAGAGTAAGCTTGCAAAAACTAGGCTGTAATAGCAGCGTTGGTCAAGATAGTCAAGATACAAGTATACGAGATTTTTGAAAAGAGGCACGAGTAGTTCGAGTTTAGAGGGAATCAAACTTCACCTGGCTTATACAATCTTCCTGTCCATAAGGTCCTGGTCAACTAATGGGTTATGGAACTCTGGATTCTATATTCTTGGTAACTTATTAGTGTCAGTCAATTACCTCGTCCATAGATCATAAGGACCACGGAATGCTAGGTCGGGAGACACGTTACCCAACTTACAGATCTTCCACTAGTGTTGGCTTCGGGTCTTATGAGACATACATGGTATTGTCCTATCCTCCATAGTATCCTGAACTTGTAATCACGTTTGAAGTCATTTCACCGAGAGTTATGCCTCGCCCATATACTCGGGCTGTGGTAAACCCTTGGGTTCATGATTTCAGGGTGGTATGCTCTCTGATACTCTACCTTATATTGACATCAGGGTGACTACGGTCAAAAGAGGACCACTAACTATATTTTTGTAATATTCTATAACTTACAATTCTTCAAAAGGATTTCAATTCTATGGGTTGTGTCTCGCTAGTGCGCTGCTGGCTGCAGTGAGTCCATAGTCTCCATAATTTAAATAAATGGCGACAGTGCGCTGTTGTCCTGCCATTATGAGTTAACTAACCTTCCTTTAACTATATATGTAAAAACTCATAATCTGCTAGAGATTCAAACAAGTTGTTTATGAAATAAACGTAAGTATTTGTCCTATTAGCCACACCCTTAGAATAAAATATTGAACATGGAGGAAATAACTGAAGACAAAAGGAATACAAACATTCTAGTATCCATTTCGTGTGTATTCAAACCATGGAGGAAAACCTTGAATCGAAACCAACTCGAGGTTCCTATATAGATAACATAATTAGAAATTATATAACAATAATTCTTAGGGCAAAATAGGAACTAAATAGACAATTTGGGCTAAGATGTGAGGATGATATCTAAAGGGGCAAGGAGAAAGAATTGCACAATTTATCAAGGTTGGATCATTATCTCTATGAAGCCCTGTCTCACCAAGTGAATAATCTATCCACATTAAATCGTATCGTCATATCAAGAGGAAACAGTGTACCTATGGTGATCTGACAGTCTATCAAAATTAATAATCCTCATCTAAATTGCATGGCCTAGACTACCCATCGGTAAATTTGTGTAAGGGACTCCTAGTCTTAGTCATTATCTTAAATTAAATTAATTACTAATTCGTGAATGAGCATTTCTAGTCGCAGGCTCGCAATAGTACGACTAACGTACCATCACGAGTTCGTAATCTTTTGCAAAAACTGACCTGCATGGGCCACCACAAAAACTTATCACGACCCGCACCCGTTTTTTTTTTTAAAACGGATACGAGACGTGTCCAAGCCAGCCTACGCCACAGTGTCGGTGGTAGAACGCTGTCACGGCCATGAAGATCAAAATCACAAATCATGCTCATTCACAAAAATTAATTTAACTTACAATGATCACAAGATTTACATTTGCAGGAAAATATAAACTTGTACAAATATTGGAATGACTACAACTCCGCTATCTAGCTAGTTTCTAGGCTTTTGTCTGCAAGTATTCCCGTCACTCCCCAAGCTAAGTGAATCCACGGCTAACCTGAAAATATTGGTTTCCAGTCAGGAATTGAACGAGCACAATCCACTGAATGCAATTTCAAATAAAGCAAATGACTATAAAACAAGGTTAGACATCAATCATGAGTTTTGAAAATAAACAGTAAATACGGAAAACTAATAACAAATAATAGACACAAAACACTTTCCCCAACTGTTAGAAGTACCTTTGATATGTGATCGGTCTCGGGACAATTATGCGACACGGTCTACACGGTCTAAAGTTACACGGTCTACAGTTACACGGTCTACAATTACACGGTCTACAGTTACACGGTCTACAGAAAATATTGCAGTAAAGAAATACTGTCTACAAAATAATAATCACGGTCTACACAGTTTAAATGCAGTAATAATCACGGTCTACACTGTCTACTTTGCAATAAATATATCACTGTCTACACTGTCTACAAGAAATAAATAAATCACTGTCTACACTGTCTACAAGAAATAAATGCAACACGATCTACACGGTCTACACGGTAAAATATAGTGAAAATCAATATCGAAATTGTAGACCGTGATTACTTTCCATTCCCGACTCAACAATTTATAATAGAAAATAATCACATAACCAATGACCAACC
>JANAVB010017399.1:2108802-2171302 GCA_029216955.1 Iris pallida
CAAACCCAAATACGAGAAATACCGAAATTCCCACAAGTTAAGAAAAATAAAAATATATGCCAAAATCCAGATACAAGTATAAATACGAAATACGGGAAAATATGGGAAATGAGGGTGACAACTCTACCCACCTTAAAAGAATTCCGTCCTCGGAATTTAATCAAGGAGCTAGAGATTGCCACGACAAGCTACACTAAGCAGTCCAATCATACAATCATACAATGCAAGCAAGGAAGGGAAAATGTAAGGCATAAGAAAGACATTATACCTCACGAGTCAAACAGGTAGGGATATCGCGATCGGATGTCGTCCTCACGCTCCCACATTGACTCACCTAGAGAGTGATGACCCCAAGCAACACGGACTAATTTAATAGTCTTGTTCTTGAGTATCTTCTCCCTCCGGTCCAATATAGACACAGGCCTCTCCTCATACGAAAGGTTGGTACCAACAACCAATTCCGAATGGTCTAGGATGTGGCTCGGATCCGGAATATACCGTCGTAATTGGGACACATGGAATACATCATGTACCTCACTTAGCGACGACGGAAGAGCGAGACGATAGGATACATCTCCTACTCGCTCTAGAATATCGAATGGCCCTATATACCTAGGACTAAGCTTTCCCCGCACGCCAAAGCGAATGACGCCGCGGTTAGGCGAGATCCTAAGGAATACATGGTCGCCGACAGCAAATTCTAAGGGACGCCGATGAGCATCGGCCCAGTGGCGCTGGCGGTCTTGGGCAACTCGGAGGTGATCTCTGACCTTCTTGACCACTTCAACCGTCTGGGAAATTAATTCGGGTCCGAGCATCTGCCTCTCTCCGACATCGTCCCATGCTAGCGGGGACCTGCACTTCCTGCCATAAAGAGCCTCGAATGGTGCCATCTGGATGCTGGCCTGATAACTGTTGTTGTACGAGAATTCCACCAGGTGCAGATGATTCTCCCATGAACCACCGAAGTCAAGGGTGCAAGATCTCAACATATCTTCAAGAGTCTGGATTGTGCGCTCTGATTGACCATCTGTCTGTGGGTGATAAGCTGAGCTGAACTGAAGACGAGTCCCCAAACTCTTCTGCAAGCTGCGCCAAAAGTGTGATATGAATCTTGAATCCCTGTCTGAGGTGATGCTGACTGGCACTCCGTGAAGCCTGACGATCTGCCTGAGGTACATCTCTGCTAGCTGTGCCGTCGACTGTCCAACTCTGAATGGGAGAAAGTGTGCCACCTTGGTGAGCCTGTCAACAATTACCCAAATAGCATCTCTGTCGGCCGGAGATCTGGGCAATCCGGTCATGAAATCCATGGTTATATGTTCCCATTTCCATTCTGGGATCGGTAAGGGCTGAAGAAGTCCAGCGGGCCTCTGATGTTCAGCTTTAACCTATTGGCAAACCAAACACCGAGAGACAAACCGGACTATCTCCCGCTTCATGCCATTCCACCAAAAATGCTGACGAATATCACGGTACATCTTCGTACCACCAGGATGAATAGAATACTGTGAACTGTGGGCTTCTGCCATGACTTCCTGTCTGATATCTCCACTAGGTACACAAAGACGAGTGCCGTGCCGAAGGGTACCATCTTTATGGATACATAACTCTGGCCTTCTTTCTGCTTCACACTCTGCTCTGAGTTGCTGGATCTTGGAATCTGCTGACTGCGCCATCCGGATCCTCTCAACTATGCTGGACTGAACCTGTAGGATGGCCATCAATGCCACGCTGGTTGGAAGAACCACTTCAATTCCCATCTTCTGAAGATCTGTCAATAATTCTGGTTGCGCCGTCAGGAGATAAACTCCGGCTCTCCTGCTCAATGCATCTGCTACAACGTTGGCCTTCCCGGGATGATACTGCAAATCCACATCATAGTCCACCAGTAGAGCCATCTTCTCTGCCGCATATTAAGGTCCTTCTGGGTGAAAACATACTTCAGACCCTTATGATCAGTAAAGATCTCCACTCTATCTCCGTACAAGTAGTGTCTCCACAACTTCAAAGCAAACACTACCGCCGCTAATTCCAAGTCATGGGTCGGGTAATTCTTCTCATGGTCACGAAGTTGACGTGACGCATAAGATATTATCTTTCCATGCTGCATCAAGACACACCCCAATCCTCTGCCTGAAGCGTCGCAATAAACTGTGAATCCTCCGGTCCCATCTGGAAGGGTAAGAATGGGAGCCGTTATCAAACCTCGCTTCAACTTCTCAAATGATTCCTGACACTCTACTGTCCAAACAAACGGCACATCCTTGCGGGTCAGCTGGGTCATCGGCGCTGAAATCCTTGCAAAATCTGAAACGAACCGCCGGTAGTAGCCGGCCAATCCAAGGAAGCTACGAACCTCTGCCACTGAGCTGGGTACCGGCCATGACTCGATAGCCACAATCTTCTGGGGATCCACTTCCACTCCTCCTCGGGTAATGATGTGACCCAAGTATGAAATGCGGTCGAGCCAAAACTCGCATTTACTGAACTTGGCGTACAACTGATGCTTCCAAAGTGTCTGAAGGACGACTCTGAGATGCTGCTCATGCTCTGCTTCACTCTTGCTGTAGACCAGAATGTCATCTAGGAACACGATCACAAATTGGTCCAAGTAAGACATGAAAATGCGATTCATGAGGTCCATGAATACGGCCGACGTATTGGTCGCTCCAAAGGGTATAACAGGGAACTCCCAATGTCCATACCTCGATCTGAATGCTGTCTTCGGGATGTCCTGCTCTCTGACTCTGATCTGGTGGTATCCCGACCGCAAGTCGATCTTCGAAAACACGGAAGCCCCTCTGAGCTGATCAAACAAGTCATCTATCCTCGGAAGAGGGTATTGGTTCTTGATTGTCACCGAATTCAAGGTACGATAATCAACACATAGCCTGGACGTACCATCTTTCTTTTTCACAAGAAGCATCGGGACTCCCCAAGGCGATCCACTTGCACGGATGAATCCCTTGGTCCTCAGTTCTTCAATCATCTTGTATAAAATCTCCAATTCTGAAGGCGCCATCCTGTAGACTTGCTCTGATACTGGTGCTGTCCCGGGAATCAAGTCTATAGTGAACTCAATCTCCCGCTCCGGTGGCATCCCTGGAAGCTCATCTGGAAAGACATCTGGAAACTCTTCAACTATCCGGGGTAACTGCACTGCTGCTACTGCCATCCGCAATACTGGGGAAGACGACTCCACTGCGCCTCTGGAAAATGAAAACTCTGGCTCGTCGGGGATACTAAAGACAACTCTGCCAATATGGCAGTCTATCCTAGCATACTGGTTCCTCAACCAATCATTGCCTAGGACTACATCATAGTCTGCCATAGGAAACTCTATAAATCTAGCGGGGAACTCCCTACCGCTAACTACGATCTGACACGAGGAAAACACTCGATCTACTTCCACAAGACCATTACCAGTAAGTATATTGAGCCTCACTGATAATGACTCAGGCTCCAATCCTATCCGTGTCGCGAATCGTGCATACATGAATGAATGCGATGCACCAGAATCAAACAATACCGAAGCTGGAAAGGAGTTGACGAGAATAGTACCTGCCACAACCTCACCTGGTGCAACTTCTTCTTCCATAGCCATCATCATGGCCTGACCTCTAGCTGCGGGTCCCCTCTGCTGGAAACCTCTCTGTCTACTCTGAGTCTGAGCTTGGGCTTGTGCATACTGCTGGGGGTGCTGTTACTGGAATGCCTGAGACTGAGGCGGCAAGGGCCTCGAAGACTGATACTGCTGCTGCTGCTGAACTGGTGCTGGGGCCGGTCCTCTCACCGAAGAGCTAAAAGGGTTGGATGCAGATAAACCACCCCTATTCGGGCAAGCCCCTATCCTATGATCTGCTGCTCCATAAGCCAGGCACAATTCCTGCGCCCTGCGACAATCTGCCACTACATGCCCTGGCTTCCCGCAATGAGAACATCCCATCGCGGAAGTCTACTTCTGCTTCTGCTGCTGCGGGTACGTCGGGGTCGAATGCTGAACCGACGTTACGGAGGCCGCCCGCCTCGGAGTTCCAATGATCAATCCCCGAGCTGCCGGGGCTGGAGCTGATGATTGGTGCATCTGACTATGGGACCGCTTCCTGCCTCCGGTCCTATCCATAATCCTCTGGGAGGTATACTTATGCCTCCTAGCTGCTCTCAAGACTGCATCGAATGTCTGGTGCTCGAACTGCTCAACCGCCAATAAGATCTCCAAATGCAGTCCCTGCAGGAATCGCTGGGCTCGATCATACTCGGTCGCCACCAAGGTGGGGACAAACCTACAGAGCCTAAAAAACTCCGATGCATAACTGTCGACCGTTCTGCCTCCTTGCTTCAAGTTGGTAAATCTGGTCTGCAAGTCGTATCGAGCCACAACATCGAAATACTTCGTCTGGAATCTCTCTCTAAATACTGCCCAAGCAATGGGTGCCACTAATCCCATGGCCCGTGCTGCCCACCAATTGCGAGCTAAATCCAACAACTGCAGGCGTACCACCGCCACCTTCTCATTCTTAGGTGTCCTAGCTGCTTCCAGAATCACCTCGATATCCTGAAGCCATGCATCCGCGGCAATCGCATCCTCGGTGTCGTCGAAGAAAGGAGGGTTCAATCGCTTGAAGCTGTTCGCCGCCTGGTTCCCTGGATGTCCGCCTCGGGTCAAAGCATCTTGAACTGTCTGGTGTAGGGCGTCGCTTCGACGATCCTGGGAAGCTATCAAGGTTCTGATGAGACCTACTAAGGTACCATCATCTGGCTCTGTGGGCTGGACGGGCCAAACTGGTGACTCTCCTCTAGTGGGTATCACTCTGGAGGCGACTCCGGAATGCTGGGCTTGATCTCCGGGTTGCTGCTGGTCCACGGGAGGTGCTCTTCCTTGCTGATCGGCAGGGTCAGGTATAGTGCCGCTGAGGAAGACGACATAGGAAAACAATAAGGAAGGACCAGGACAGATTAACGATACAAGCATGTAATCAGGGCAAGAATTTCAGGGATTTGAAAATACGAGCGGAGATCAAGGGCGAATATTGATTGAGACATCTATTCGGTAAACCCTCACATTTCTTGATTGACAGGACTTGCATGGGCCACCACTTAAACCATGTCATGCCCCAGAACCAGAATACTGGAGAGCGGGGGCAGACATAGCCAGCTACGTATATTGAAAGTAGAATATATCTCAACTATACGGTCACGGCTGTCTAGATATGAGGGTTTACTACAAGCCAACAGTCTCTTAAGGTCAAGCCTATTGTCTCAATCTCAAGCAAGTAGTATAATTACAAGATGTTTGACCACCAAATATACAATAAAAGGCGTCCCAAATATTACATATCAGTTGATCATGAAGCTAGTCGTTACAAATGTTAGGACTAGCAAGAGTTTAGTCGTACATGATCAACCCTAGGATTTGTCAATCATGTTTACAGCCCGTAGGCAGACAGTAAGTAAAGTGCATCGAGCTAACAGGTGCTCGTCGGCTAAACGCCTCAAAAGAATAAATTTACAATAGAGTGAGCGAAATAAAATAGAAAACCCACTCGTAGCCCGGGTTCCTTCTAGTCGCCACCATCGGACTGGAAGCTTGGTAGATCCTCGGGAGCTGCTCCGAAATCTGGCCACACAAAACCAGCTGGGTCAACCCCAGAAAGAGCAAGTGCCACAAGGGGGCCACGAAATAAGAACAAAAGCCAGCAATCAGCACAAAAAATCTAATATTAAAACTAAAATTACGAAAACATGTCAGGATGATATACGACGAGATAACCATGGAACTATTCCGATAGCCAGGTTACAACCCGTAAACCAAACAAGGACCGGGGTTGTAACCCTTCATCTGAACAGAGCTTGGTTTCCCACCATTTATCGACAAGATAATAATACAAGAAATCAAGACAGGAAGCAATCTTGTACTGGATCAAGACATGGCTAAGCTGGTTACATCTCATTCAATCAATCACGGCCAAGCAGATACTACGGCTTACTATTTTAACTAACTAGGGTTATCACAGGCCTAATTACTAACAAGATGCAATGAGATTGTTCCACAGCCACAAGCCCTGCAGACCATCCAGGCTACCCAGGTCGAAAATTAGGGGTTGAATTCAGGTGGGTACATCGCCCAGAAGACAAATGTACCCTTAGGTGACTTAGAGGGTGCAACACTCGACGGTGCGCTGGAAATGTGTCCTACTCGACGGCAGGCTACAGATCCCAAGAGCCCCCAGGTAACGGGATTGCCTGTAGCTGTGCCAATCTCTTCATGACTACTGTGTTATTCTAGTTATTAACCTTAATCCATTTTAGTAGGTACTCCTGACCGTGGTACTCAGGAGTCCTATCCTAGACATGATGCAAGACTGGACAAGTGGATTAACAAGCAAGCAAGAAGGAACCACCCACGGTGTCAAGGCAAGTCAAGTTAAGCATTAAACTAAATCATGTCAGGGTACTTGTCAGGAGTGCGCCACGACGGGCCACTATCATGTCAGGTTGGTCATGTCAGGAGTGCACCACTACGGGTCACTGTCGTGTTATACAAGTTTCTTGCCATACCGAGCCATGTACAATAGTCATTCCAAACATATTAAGTAAAATCAAGTTCATGACAAAAGGCGTAAGGATATAAAATGAGCGTAAAATATCTAATAAAATATCAATATACAAGGTCATAGAAAAGCTACGCTTTAAGGAAATAAAACCAAAACTCCAAGGGTCAAGGGTTAAACAAGGGGTCAGGGCAGCAGCGTACAAAAGTCACGCACGCTGAAAGAGCCGCGTTCGTGAAAGTCACGCGCGCTACAGAGCAGTGTGCGTGAAAAGTCACGCACGCTCAAGGGAACAGTGTGTGAAAAGTCACGCACACTCAAGGGAACAGTGTGCGTGAAAAGTCACGCACGCTCAAGGGAGCAGCTGCGTAAAAAGTCACGCACGCTCAAGGGAACAGTGTGCGTGAAAAGTCACGCACGCTCAAGGGAACAGTGTGCGTGAAAAGTCACGCACGCTCAAGGGAGCAGCTGCGTGAAAAGTCACGCACGCTCAAGGGAACAGCTGCGTGAAAAGTCACGCACGCTCAAGGGAACAGTGTACGTGAAAAGTCACGCACGCTGAAGGAGACACGCTTCCAACAGGAAGCGCACTCAAGCCTGCGTACATAGCGCTAAAGAGCGCGCGTAGCTCAGTGTGCGTAGCTAAACAGCTCTGCACACTGCTCACTGTCTTCTCCAAACAGCAAGAACACATGGCTGAAACCAAAACTTCAAAAGTTCATAACTTGGTCATCCGAACTCCAAATCCGGATTTCCAAGGCTCCAACTGGAGTGAAACTGAAAGCTCTTCCTCATGGAAACATCAAAACTCACAGAACTCCAACAAAAGTGGATCAAAACATACAAAATCCAAAAATAGGAGAACTTAGATCTACAACAATAGAGGCTCCAAATCACAAAAACCCAAGAACTAATGTTGGTCTCCATGGCCTAATCTAGCAAATGGACCAAGAAAATATGGTTCTCATGAAGTGGCAAGATGCACTTACCTAAGGGTTGGGAAGTTGTGCGGAGGAAGAAGAAGAAGAAGAAGAAGAAATTAATGATGGTTATGAAGAGAGAGAAGAGGTGGGTGGAGTTATAAAGAGGGTGTTGTGGTGTGCTTGAGGGTGGAGCTTAGGGTTAGGGTGTTCCACACATAGACCGAACCAATAAAATCGAGCCAATACCAAACCCAAATACGAGAAATACCGAAATTCCCACAAGTTGAAAAAAAATAAAAATACATGCCAAAATCCAGATACGAGTATAAATACGAAATACGAGAAAATACGGGAAATGAGGGTGACAATAAACCAAATAAAGGCGTGTATACCAATACGTACAATCTAAAAATTCCAAAATATAAGAGGGCCTATTATATACAATTATTATTGAATATCAATTAATAATAACATTTATAATATTTAATTAAAAATACTTAGAGAATATTTATTAGATCATTAAAATGGAGTATAACACACTCATACCAAATTCTATCGACACGAATGTCATTGGACGTGCCACATGACTACCTGGACTTGGGCTCAGTTCAGGTCCAGTCCGGCTAAACTGGTATAATCGGTTTTTCCCAAACTCAATAATATAAATAATAAATAAATAAGTCTTCGGTAAGTGTTAAGTCGCAACTCGGCCTGGTTTTCCTACTTAGGACATCACTATGGCTCGGCCTTCCCTACCAGGGCTAATACTCTAGTCAAAGCATGCCATTGCACTATCCGTGCCACGATTTTTGGTCACCTTGTACCCAAAACTCAACCATGGCTAAAATCTTCTGCCGTAAAAATTAACTAAATAATTATTTATAAAATCTAAAATCACCTATTCCAATAAAATAAATAATAATAATAAAATATTCTACATTTTCTGGGAAGGGCAGCTACAGCTACGCCGTTGTCGAGCCCTACCCCAGACCCAGCAGCGGACGACGAGCTGGCAGCCGATCGGGAGGTACAGACAGATTCTATTCCCGCAGAGGGATTCGATGAAGGAGGCGAGGTTCGTTAACCGAGCCTGGCTCCAGGGGAGCCAAGTCAGGAAGCAGGTGCTGATCTTGCTGTTTCGCCGGAGGAGGATGGTCCTGTGCGGCCTGCTGATAATATTTTGGAGACGGAGGAGACAGCCCCAGATGTCGGTGGTCCCTCCGAAGTCGAAAAGGGTAAATGTTTGCTGGTTGAACCCTCTGCTGCTCCTTCCACTTGGAGGACGATATCGACGCCCCATCCGGCTCCTTCCTTCCACTCGGTACCTCGGGCTAGTGACGAAGTGCTAGTCCTTGACGAGAGAGGGTCTGCTGAGGTTGAGGTTGCAACCTCGCAGATTGAAGTCGGTGGGTCTTCTGCAGGTCCGCTGTCCAGAGCAGCTCCTCCAACTCCTGCTATGATGCCTCAAGTGTTGGCAGACGCAGACGAATATGTACAGTTTGTTGTTGAAGCCATGTACAAAATGCTGCAGAAAGGTGTATCAACGGTGCTAAATGCGAACGGGAGTTTCAAGACGGCAAAAGCCATGTCGCTCCCTTCCATTGGTTTGATATGTTCGCACCAGGGCCACGATATATGGCCGAGATTCTGGAGGCATCGGTGGCCGAGCTCGACCAGCTACTTTCCGAGCTTCAGAGTATCCGGCGAAATGACTTTTCTGCTCTGATAGAAGCAGAAAAGGAGAAGTTGATAGCTGAAGTTGAGTCATCGTATCAGGCCACGGTGGCTGTCTGGGACCGTGAGGTGGCCGAAGCTGAGGCTACGGTAGAGAGGCTATCTCAATCCACGCAGAAAAAGGTAGAGTTGCGGGCCTCGTTGGAAGCTAGCATAGCAGAAGTCACTGCCAAGATCTGCCATCTTGAAGACCAGCGAGCCCAACTCTTGTTAGATGCTGAGCGAGTCCAGGCTGAACATGTAGCATCTAAGGAGGAGAAAACAGCTTTCACCTGCCAGATCCTTGCCCTGACCCACCAGTGGCAACAGCTGGACGAGAAGTATGAGAATGATACTGCCTCTGAAGCTGTGGAGGTGATGCGTCAAGAAGCCGAACGCCGGGTCTTAGCGACCGCATAGACTCGGGCGGAGGGCTTGAAGCGTCGAATTGAAGAGCTTTCTGCCAATCCCAACGATGCTTAAGGATTGTAGTCTTTTTTTTTGTTATTTTGTAGTTTACAACTTCTGCTGGGGATGTAATCCTTTACTTTAATAAAAGATAAAGAATTTTGTGGTGTGTTTATTTTTGCTATTATGAACTGATAATTTATGTGGACCTATTATCTTTTGCGCACCATGGTTTTTTTAGGTACAGATAATAAGTTTGAGAGAATCGGCATATTTGCTCAGAGGTAATATGGACGTAGCAAATATGGGGTTCAGATGATGGAATCTTCCTACTCAGAGGTGTTAAGGACATGGTAGGAGTGACTCTGGAAGGATACGCAAAACTATTCAGAGGTAATATGGACATGGAAGTTCTGTGATTGATGTACGGCAATGCAGGGGTTGTGCGTACGGGATGTTTACTCAGAGATAATGTAGACATGGTAAACATGATAAGCAGCGCAATCCTACGTGGTGTAAGATTATACTTTACAGGGCGTAGAGTAGCAACTTAGAGGTAATATGGACGTGGTTATCCTTCTACTGGGGATAGAATGCCGCGGAACAACTGGGTTCCGAAAGCATAGGATTTTTGTGAAAGGGAGATGTATGTGAGCTCTGATGATCAGGTCCACTGACTCCCTTGTTGGGTAGAGATGGAAGTACATATCTGAAAGATGTCATGAGTAGTACTTCTTCAGGAACTTGCCGTTGATGGGCATCATGAACAAGTCCCCGTTTGGTCGAGCGAGGCGATAAGCACCGTTTGAGTATACCGTCTTTATGATGAAAGGTCCCTCCCACTTGGGCTCAAACTTTCCTGGTGTTTTGTGAGTCAACACCATCGGTCTCCTGACTGCCAGGACTAGGTCGCCTACTTGGAAAGTTATCTGCTTGACCTTTTTGTTGAAAGCCTGTGATATACGGGCTTGATAAAGTTCAATGTGCTGCTGAGCTAGGAGACGCTTTTTGTCAAGATCTTCCAATTCTCGCAGACGATGCCGCTTGTTGTCTTCTTCTGTTAATTGGTTTGTGAGTGCCACACAGAGTAAGGGTATCTGAATCTCGAGAGGCAGTACCGCTTCGCTTCCGTAGAATAAGGAGAACGGGGTGTTGCCCGTCGGAGTATGTATCGTTGTACGGTAGGCCCAAAGACATTCGCCAAGCTTTTCGTCCCAGTCGCGTTTGTTGGATGACACGACCTTTTTGAGTATCTTGACGATAGTCTTGTTAAATGCTTCGGCCAATCCATTTGCTGCCGGATTATAGGCGGTTGATGCCACGTTCTGAATGCGGTTCTTGTCGCAGAATCTGCTGAAAATATGGCTGATGAACTGTGGACCTTTGTCATGGATAATCCTTCGAGGTACCCCAAAACGATAGATGATATGGTGCTTAATGAAGCTGATCACCCTAGAACTCTTCACTTCCGTCAGCAGAACTACTTTTGCCTATTTGGAGAAGTAGTCGGTGATGGCTACGATGAAGCGGTGTCCCCTCGATGATGGAAGGATGATCGGTCCTACAATGTCTATGCCCCAAGCTTCGAAGGGCCAGGAGGCTACCGTAGGATGTAGTGGTTCCGACGGTGTATAGATAAAGTCGGCGTGAAGCTGGCAAGCATGGCACTTTTTAGCATAGTCGACAGCGTCGGCTGCCATGGTTGGCCAGTAGTAACCCATGCGTCGCAGTCGATCCTGCAACTTAGGTCCAGGTTGATGAGCCCCGCAAGTCCCGTCATAAGCTTCCCGAAGGGCTTCAGCTGCTTCTTCGTTGGATAGACATCGAAGAAGAAGTCTATCGAAGGAGCATTGGTATAATGTTTTAGTAGCTGTATCATAATAGAACCGAAGGGAACGTCTTCTGACAGAGATGGCTTCCTTCGGGTCTTCTGGGAGAATTCCATATACAGCAAAGTCGATGAATGGGAACCTCCAATCTCGGACCAAGTCTCGACCTACTACCGTGACGTAGTATTGAGTCCCGAGGGGTGCTGCTAACGAAGCTGCGAGGCCGGCCAGAGCGTCAGCCTCCAGGTTTTGTAGCCGAGGTACGTGTTCTTTGAAGAACTTAGTGAAGGTTGAAATAATATACAATGCAGCTTCATGGTAAGGAACCAGATCTTCATGGCAAACTTCGTACTACCCTCGGATTTGATTAACGACGAGTTTTGAATCGCCGTAAGCTTCCAGATGATCCACCCCCAGCTGTTGCGCCAGCTGGAGTCCCATGATGAGAGCGTTGTACTCAGCAACATTGTTGGATTACGTCTTCGAAAGAGAGTAGGTACGCTGGATGACCAGCTGATCGGGGGAGACTAAGACTACCCCTACTCCTGCGATGATTTGACCTTTGGGGCCTGTTCTTGAAGCGCCATCGAAAAACACCCGCCAGACGGAGTTTTCTTCGGTGACGTTTGATTCTTGGACCTCATCCGGGATGTCTTCATAGAGTCTGGAGGACTCTGGGATGGGGTGCACGGCTAAAAAGTCGGCTAGAGCTTGGCCCTTGATGACTTTTTATGGGACGAAGACCATATTATATGGTGTCAATAGAATTGCCCATGTAGCTAGTCGGGAGTTCAAGGATCCCGGCTTCGTCATGAGAACCCTGAGCGGATTGACTCGGGAGATGACATGAATTATCTGGCCCAAAACATAATGGTGAGTCTTCTGGATGGAGAATACCAAAGCCAAACACTCCTTTTCGACGGGGTTGTACCGGTGTTCGGCCCCGATCATTATTCTACTAAGGTAGTAGATTGCTTGCTCGTAGCCCACATCGTTGTTCTGAGCCAACAAAGCACCGAGGGAATGATCCATGGCACGGACGTAGAGGAGAAATGGTTTGCCTACGACGGGTGTCGCCAGGACTGGCGGTCTCGTCAAGTAAGCTTTGATATCGTCGAAAGCTTTCTTGCATTCTTCTGTCCAGACGTAGGAGACTCCCTTCTTCATGAGCTGGGTGAAGGGTTGGCATTTTTCGGAAAGGTTTGCTATAAACCTTCAGATGTATGCCAAACGCCCTTGCAGACCTCGAAGTTCTCGGAGGTTCTTCGGAGGGTCCATGTCAAGGATGGCTTTGGTTTTCTCGGGATCGACATGAATGCCTTTCGCCGTGATA
This sequence comes from Iris pallida, assembly GCA_029216955.1. Classification (NCBI taxonomy): domain Eukaryota; kingdom Viridiplantae; phylum Streptophyta; class Magnoliopsida; order Asparagales; family Iridaceae; genus Iris; species Iris pallida. The sequence goes on from JANAVB010017399.1 coordinate 2,121,563, forward strand.
ATGAAGCCCAAGAACTTTTCGCTAGAAATCCCAAGGAAGGATTTAGCGGGGTTTATCTTGAGTTGATGCGCTCGCATGAGATCGAAGACTGTCTTTAGGTCTTGTAGGTGATCTCCTTTGAGACGGCCCTTGACTGCGATATCATCAACATAGCATTCAACCGTCTTGCGAAGATGTTGACGGAAGATGGTACTCATAGCTCGTTGCTATGTAGCACCCGCGTTCTTCAAGCCGAAGGGCATCAATGTGTAGCAGAAAACCCCCTTCGGAGTCATGAATGACGTATGTTTTGCGTCATCGGGGAACATTTTGATCTGGTTGTAGCCCGAGTACCCATCCATAAAAGACATGTTGTCGAAGCCATATGTATTGTCGATCATCACATCAGTGATTGGAAGCGGGAATTCGTCCTTCGGGCAAGCAGTATTGAGATCCCTGAAGTCGATACAGACTCGTATCTTTCTATTCTTCTTGGTGACAGAGACGACATTGGCCACCCAGTCCAGATGTTGCTCTTCACGGATGAATCTGCTGCTCAGGAGTTTGTCCACCTCCTGATCGATAGCGTTCATGATATCAGGACGAAAGCGTCGTTGTTGTTGCTTTACAGGCTTAGCATCAGGCAAGATGTTAAGTCTGTGCATTGCGATTTGGGGATCAAGTTTCGGCATATCTTCGTAGCTCCAGGCGAAGACGTCGATATATTCCTTGGCCAATTGGACCAAAGACTCCCGGTCTTCTCCCTTTAGACTTTTGCTGATGAAGATGGACTTGGAAGGAGATCCATCCCCAAGGTCAACTTGTTCTACCTCGTCTTTGGTAGGGGGTTCGCGTAATTCAAAACGAGACTCCCACTGTGCTCCTAGGCGTTGAGCCCAGGGTTCTTCCTCAAAGAATTCCGACATTTGGTCATCGCCTTTGTCCTCTTGAGTTTGTGCAGATGTCATGTTGACTGATAGCACCTTCCTGAGGACTGAGCCGATACTGGTACCGAAATCCCAAGTTGATGCCTCGGATGAGTGAGAGTGTTCCACTTCTTCTGCCGCCAAACTCTCTGGTGTTGTCGGCGGCGTGACATAGCCTACCCTCCATCGAGTACGATGATAGTAGTCCTTCGGCTTTCCTTTAGGTGTTGGAAGCCGGAGGGGAAGATGCCAGCCTTTGCCGTAGTTCAGGCCTTTGTTGCTCTTCCGATCGTAACCCATCTTTTGGATGAGGTACTTTGCCTTGTCCGTGTACCGATAGACTTGTATTCTGCCGGTATCTGGTTCTGGTTCGAGTGGCAGGAGGTCTTGATGACACTCGACTTTGCCGAAGATGATGGGTTCTTCATTCCGATTCCACGGTGGGACTATAAAACAGACTCCTTAGGACGGGACTACTCGATTTACATGATTGACGGTCGTTATTTGTGTTTTTAACGACCGTATAGCATTATCTAGTGTATACATGGCATTCCAATGTGGAAGACTAGAATAATTGAAAGACACTCTATTATTGATAAAATACAAGATTTTGTCCCGCAGGATTACATTATCAAGGGAAGGTGCATATATATCAGCAGAGATGTACTCTCCTAACTCTTCATCTGTGAGCATCGGGGCCGGTTCGGGAGAGTTCATCACCGATTTGATCTTGGGATCCGAGAGGGCTGTATGGGCCTTCTCTTGCAGCTTGGATGATTACGGAGGCTTGCCTTTGAGACGCACCTTCAGGGGTGCCTCGACTGCGCCCTCGATGACAGGTGCCTTCCCCTGTAGTTTTGCCACAAGGGAAGCCGACGTCTGAGGAGGTTTTTCCTTAAGCTGTATCTTCAAGGGAGCTTCAGTAGGTACTCTACCTAGAGAAGTCGGTGCTTTTCCAGGTAGCTTGATGGTCATGAGAGGCAGCATCTGAGGCGGTTTCCCTTTGAGTCGGATCTACAAAGGAGCGTCGGGAATCATCTCTGGCTCCATGTCCGGCTCTGCAACTGTTTCTGCTTTATCATCAGCGTCGTTGGCTTTCCCTTCGTCGAGTGACTTGTATAGGGTAGAATCGGTGAAGTAGGCTTCGACCCCTTTGAAAGGGTCAATGTCCGCGAACTCTGTCCGGATGATGTCGTTGGTAGACACGTACTTCATACATTGGTGAAGTGTAGATGGCACCACCATGTACTCATGCAGCCACGGGCGACCTAGGAGGAGGTTGTAGTTGATGTCGGCATCTATGACATAGCAAGTCACCTCGGTTCGGAGGTTACCGATATGACATTTCAGCCGTATTTTGCCCAGCAGTTCACTTTTGCTATCATTGAAGCCACTAATTGTAGTATTGGAAGGCCCCAGCCGGTACATCGGAATCCCCAGTGTTGACAGCAGAGTCCTAGGGACGATACTGAGGGAAGACCCTGGGTCAATCTGAATTCGCTTCACCTTGACGGAACCAACATACCCCGTGTAATACAGTGGCCTGTTGTGCCGGTTGTGCTTGAGCAGCATGTCTTGATGGGTGAAGGTTATGTTGGGGATGACCTCATCCGCACAATGGCAGTGCGCACATATGGTCGGGGGATCCTCAGGCTGCTGGACCTGACTGATGAAGGACTCAGCATCCTTCAAGGCTTTACAGAGAGCTTCGCAGGTGTCTTTAGAAAGGCAAAACAGCTCGTACAGAGATAGACAGGCGGGAGTACCGGCAAGTTGTGCCAGTATGTCAAAATTGTGGGGCTTGGCCAGCCCCGAAGCATTCTCTCTTCGTAAAGGCTTGTCGAAATGGGCCTCTACATACTTCTGTTTATTGGCTGCTGGAGGTTTGGATGGACCTCCTTCTTCGGCAGCAGGGGCAGTGCAGGGAGGCACCACCTCAACGGCAGCTTCGTCGACGTTCAGCTGCGAACGGGTTTGTACAGGAAGAGCCTCTTCTGCAGAGGAAGAGACCATGCGGCAAGACTTGATATTCTTTTCCTTAGCTTTGGAGGTAGAGCGTACCCCCGGTTGAGTAACCTCGGAGACAAGATCGGGGTGAACCCATAAGATCTCTCCCCGAGATGTGATGAGTGGTATGAGTCCACTCACATTGTCACGAGTAGGTGGTAGGTTGACCACCTCCATTGTCGTCTTTGGGATGGGGACGATGCCATCTTGTGTTGTGGTTGGCGGCAAGGTGCCGAATTGGAGCGACACCAGGTTGGCCGAGACTGTCTTCTCCTCATAGTCAACAGAAATGACGTTCGCATTGATCATGCGCTGGATGTAGTTCTTGAGGACGTAGCAGTCCTGAGTTGGGTGTCCGACAAACCGATGGTAGTGACAGTACCTCGGATTGTCTACTCTCCCAACCTCGTCGGGACGCTTTGGGTTCGACAATTTGATCTTGTCACCCTGCTTCAGCATCTCGAAGAGTTACAAGGTGTCTTCGTCGTTGAAAGAATAGACCTCCTTTGGCCTCGGCGCAAGCGGAGGCTTCTGAGTAGGTGCTTGTGCACCTTTGGAGGCATTGACAGTCAGCGCCTATTTCCCCTTCGTCTCATGTCCAGGGTTGTTGGCAGCAGGCCGTCTTCCCTTGTCTTCAAAAGCAGGGAAACTGACTCCCAGAAGGCGAGCATTGGATGCCTTCTTTTCAGCAGCTTCAGCCTCAATAATCAATGAGCTCCAATCGAGAGGAGGAGTGGAGTTGAGCCAGAGCTTGATCGCAGAAAGCATATTCATGCTGCAGAAAGAGAGGAGTGCATGTTCTGGCATACCCGGGGGCAATCTGAAGTAGGCTTGTCGGAAACGTTCGATGAATGTTCGAACCGTCTCCTTCTCCTTTTGACGTACCTCTATCAGGGACGCCATTGTCATGTCTTTCCCGCTGTCATAAAAACGATCGAGGAAGAGACGTATCAAGTCGTTGAAGGAAGATATGGAGTTGTCAGGGAGACTGTAGTACCAGTCGTAAGCCACTCCTTTCAGTGCTCCGACGAATAGGCTGGTGAGTAGCGCATCTTCCTTCGAGAGATGTCCCATTTGAGACTGGAAGTACGTCAGGTAACGGCGTGGAAAGTCCTTTCCGTCGTATGGTGAAAACGTTTGTGTTTATACTTGGGAGGATAAACCACTTTGTTCCATTCGAGGGGGTATGGTTGCGGGATCTCCATCTTCTGGCGCTCCTCCGGTCTGTTCTTGGACTCAAAGCACTCAAGCAAGTCCCTGATCATTTCCACCACGTCCTCCGTGGAGCTGGGAGTTGGAGAAGGTAGTACAGCCTGGAGTTGGGCATTTGACGGTTCCGACGACCGAGGTACTTCGCGATGATCTGTATCCAAGGATACCCGATGAAGGGGTACACTTGATTCTCCATTGGCCCCTGGGTCAGGACCGGTAGAAGGTGCTCTGGCCAAAGCTGATCGTATCTCGAATACTGCTTGAGTCAGTATTTGTATGGAGGTAGTGAGGGTTTTGAGTCCTCCCTCCAAGGTATCCATGTGCTGGACGAGATCTGCTGGCGGTGCATCTGACTCCGCATCACCAGCTCCCGTCATGTACACCGTCATGACGTGATTGGAAGTGGATGGATCGGTTGAGGCTTCGCTTTCGGCCTCGCTCTCTAGTAGAAGAGGAACTTCCCCCGGAGCTTCGTCTTGGCTACACCCAGCTATGTTCTGAAGGACACCTTCGTCTTCGGAAGAAGCATCAGCAAGGGCCTGACTACCCCCAGTTTTGTCTTGGAGGACGTCTTCGTCTTCAAGATGAAGATCCACGGGGGCTTGACTACCCCCAGCTATGTCCGAAAGGCTGACTTCGTCTCCAGGATGAAGATCCACAGGGGCTTGACTACCCCCAGCTTCTTCTGAGATCTTCTTTCTCTCCCGGGTGCCCTCAAACACTCCTGAGGACGGGACAGTCGTCTTGGTCTTCCTCGACTGGCTCTTGGATGAGGACAAAGTCGAGGAGCTGCCAGTCGTCTTCCGAATTGATGGGGAGTTGGAGACTACGTTGTAAGAAGCAACCTGTAGTTCTGGCTCCTCTTCAGTTGACACCTTCTTCCCGAGGCGATGTTGGAGAGGTGATGATGATTGCAGCCGCTGGAATACAGACTGCCTTGGTGGGACTGCTGTTTTGCAACAATAGTTGACGGTGACTACAACACAGGTGTGCCCTGTGAGGGGCGCATTGTGCTTGTCAGTTGACTCTCCTGATCGGCGTTTGTGAGTAATCACGTTACGCAGATCGTTGGAGGAGAGTGCCACCTTCACACCCCTATCAGGCGTATGGCAAGGCCAAGCACCGGGATGGTCAGGTGAATGCTGCACCCCCAGATCCGACGCAAAAGATGCGCCCAGATCAAAAGTGGGGGAGCAACATTGAAAGTGACAAAAACCAGCCTCAGACGCACAACCAATGTAGGCGCGGGGTTTCAAGACCACTGAATTTGTCTTGCATGACTTGGTTGCGAATGCAGAAGATGTGCCCAAGTGTGACAAGGACTTTGAAGGTCGGCTCATTTCTGGCACAGAAGCACCCGAGTCAACCTTGTACAGTTTACCATTGGCAGTGCGTATGATTGTGAGCTCATGCCTCTGGCTCACTGCTGGCATAGCACGTTCGAGGCGCATGGCCCGTGCTGCCTTGGACTTCTTCGTACCAGCCCGCTGGGGCGCATAGTACTCAGAGTCCAAATTCTCCTCGCCACGACAGCGAGTGAGTCTGTCAAAGATAGAGGCCTTTTGTGGCGTATCAGAGTTAATGTGCAGGGCGTTAGCTGTACCCCTGCTCCGTCGGTACATCTTCCTCGTCTGAGAGAAAAAAGGTTAGGGAATGTGGTCGGCCCCACGCTTCCCCGAGAGATGTGCTGTACCGGCGGGCGCATCTTGGCTGCTGAGGACGTCAGCGGGAAGGGTAGGCTGCATCGGCACATCACCTTCGGTGGTGGTGCCAGGAGCGTCGACCTTGTGCACCCAGGCTTGGCGAGTCATCTTCGGCTTCGGCAGCCGCTTCGAAGGACTTGTACTGCCATCAGAGATGAACTCCTCATACGCTTGTTGATTGAGGCGTACGACCAGCGTCTGGTGGGAGGAGCCGACCTTCACGTCATCAGATTACGACACAGCTTTCTCGGCGGAGGAGAAAGAGGTCCCCAGCAGAGTCGCCAGCTTGTTTGCCATTAAAATCTTTTGATTGTAAATTTCAATTACAAACAGAACAGTGTTACAATATAGGACTTAGATGTAGTCCTAGGAGTACACTTTTGTTTATCTGGGTCCCTGTGTCGATGGAGCGAGTGGTAATGCGTTGACTCCGTTGACGATCTGACGACGGTTCTCGGTTCTCTGAAGGTCTGAGTTGCTCTGGGTGCTGGATCTTGCGGAGAGGCAGAAGACGTTGAGTGTCTGTATCTACCTCTCTCACTGTGTGTGTATGTAGGTCTCTGTCCGTAGGTGTGTCTCTGTGTGTGGAAGAAGGAGATGATCCCTCTATTTATAGCTTGCAGGATGGCTGCTCATGCGCGCATATGTAGGATGCGCCTGTACGTGGGGACACCACGTGGTTGAAGCTGCGAGAGGTGCATAGATGATACACCATCATTTGTGGGTTGAATCCTTCATGTTACTTTTGTGGGCTGGCACGTAGCAGGGGAGAGGATCTTTCTGTTGCTGAGATCTTGGGTGATTAGCATCCCTTCATAGGCTGAATTGAGTCAAAGGACACGTGGTGCGTGTCTGTGGCTCAAAGGTCTCGGATTTGGTGGAGAGTAATCTGATAGGATGCGCCTGGGACTGGGTGCACGAGAAGACTTTGGCTCGCAACCTTCAGGAGTTACGAATCAATCTGGGCGCATGGCTTTTGAGGCGCATGCGAAGCTTCAGTAGCGACTTGACCTCTGTCTTTAGGGATCAGAGGAAGGTCCGGGGCGCATGGCTCTTGAAGCACATACAGAGGTTTGGACGCATGGCTGCGGAGGCGTATGCAAATGGTTGGGCGGCCACGTGGCTTGTAACCACCAGAAGAGATTAATGATGACACTGATGTCAGCGACGCTTCGTCTACTGTAAAAGCTGTTGCTGCTCTGTCATCGAGGCATAGCTACTGTCGTGTCAGACTTCAGCATTTAATGTTCTTTGACGGGCGATGGGCTGTTGAGTGGGCGCATTGATCTGCGTTCCACTGGGAGCACGGGTCCATGTTGATTAGGACACATAGATCTGTGTTTTGTTAGGCGCACCCATACATAGCGCTTGGTACCGACGGGCGCGTATGTACGATGCGCGGTGTCTGACCGGCACATCCATTTGCATGACGCGTCTTTATTAGTCTGACTGTTGCGTTCTTCAAGTGCTTTAAATAGCCGTTTTGACTTGGCCGAATTCGAAGCGTCAGGTTCATCACCATAAATGTAAATTCATTGCATGGAATTCGGAGAGCCCGCCACTTGGCGCATGGGTTTGATTTGCCCGACCTATAAATAGTGGTAAGGAGAGAGTTTGCTTCTCGTTCTCTCACGTCTTCCTGAATGAACTTATTTGCTTGAGCACATTCTGTTAACGAGATGCTCCCGAGGGTGAAGATGCGACGAATTGTCTTCATTCATGCACTCGTGAAGGTGACTGTTACATCCAAAAGTCAGGGTCGAGGGCTTCTGAGACAGGCGGAAGGTACCTGTTGCATCCAAAGATCGGGATGCTCGAGCCCTATCTCCGTTATGCTGGAAGAGCCGCAGATCGGAATTGTGGTGCCCCCATCTTCCTTCGGCTTTAGAGAGCTCTTTCTCATGCTAGAGTGGGTGTTGCCCATTCTGGTTGTGTTGAAAGCTGCTCCTTTAGCCGCGGATCGATTGCGGTGCTCTCCTCTTCCTTGGGCTTTGGAGATCTCTTCCTCCAGCTAGGGTGGGGTTGATCGCCCATCATTGTTCTGCTCAATAAATGCTTCCTTAGTCGAAGTACTTGATCGGGTCGATATAGAGCGCATATGCTGAGACTTCATGATGCGCATAACTGAGACGCTGAAATAGATACGCCTGACTGAGATGCTGAAATAGATACACCTGACTGATGATGTGCAGGGAAGAAGGCGCATGGCAGTTTGCTGCGCCTGGCTGTAGTCTTAGGATCTTTTTTTGTAGAAATTCTCCTTTGTAAAGCCTTTTTTTAGACATGTAATAGACTTTTATATGAAATAAAAATCCTTTTGATGTCTATACTTTTGCTGTCTTGCTGTGCCCAGTACTTCGTTTGATGTTCCCTGGCGCATGTAATGCTAGGCGCATAGGAATTCCGGCCTGTAGATGCGCATGTAATGCTAGGCGCATGGGAAGTTAAGAGCTAGTCTATTATAGAGTTTCTCTTTTGCTAAATTCTAGTTGCCAACACCTAGGTAGCTAGCATAGGTAAATCCTAAGAAGTTGACCAGCTGATGACCAAGTACTAGGATGTTGAAAAAATTGACTAGTGATTGACCCTTGACTATGTTTGACCTAGAAGGGGTGCGATCATCTTAATTTCGAGGACGAAATTTTTATAAGGTGGGTAGGATTATAACACCCAATTTTCCAGATGAGGGTAATTTTAAAATTTTGTAATTATAATTATTATTTATTGATAATTATTTCATATTATGATTTTTAGTGATTTTTAAATTATTTTAAACTATTTAAATTCATGACTTGTGGTTTTGACGTTTTGCTAGTGAAACCCTAGAGACTGTTTGACCGAGAGCCTAACCATGTGATTATAATATTTTAATGTCATTTTTGGCCTAAGGATATTTTTGCATTTGACCTCTTTGAATTATTTTGATATCATTTTATTATTTATGATATTGTTTTGGGGTTATTTGAGTCGGGTTCGAATTTCAACTCAATCCGACTTGAAACGGGGACCCGGGGGTAGTTTGACTCTAGTGGGACCCATACACTAGTTAGGCAGGGCCCACATGATATTAAATTTAGTCCACATGATAGAAATATTTTAGTTAGAGGTTAGACTAATTATTATGGATAATGTTAGTGTGATTAGAGACTTTAGAATGACTAATTTAGCCCCAACCAATTAGCCCTTTCCTAATACTCATAGAATAGGTTAGTGGGGGCATTTTGAACCTTACCATAATAGGACAAATAGCCCCATATGGCCAGCCACTTTGGGAGAGGATAGGCTCAAGTTCATTTCATTATTCTCATCCACACTCTCTCTCTTGTTCTTCTCCAAATTTCTAGAGAGCAATCCCTAGCAATTTCTCCACCAAATTCTTCCATTTCGCCACCAAATCTTCTTTTTTCCTTCTCCATTCTAGCCAAGGTGGAAGCTACCCAAGTTTGGGAAGATTCAGAGCTCGTTCGTGTCCTTTTGGAATCTCTACGTGCCGGTGTCGCTCCGGGAAGGCTTTTCTTCGATTCGATCTACCGGGAGGTATAAATCCCTTCTCCTTTTCATTTTCTCATGCATATAGGTCTATTTTGAACCCATAGGAATGACCCCCATGGTTGTATCTCCATTTGTGTCCATTTCGTGTCTATTTGGAGGTCATAGGAGTGTCCTTTGTGTTGTGGTTGTGTCCATGTGGGAAAATCCCAAATTTGGACACACTATGTGTTGTTGTTTTGTATGAATGAATTATTACATGTTTAATCTCATATTTTTGTATTAGAGATGTGTTCTATAGTGTCTCATATATATATATTAGTGTAGAGAGTGAGTTCTTGATATATTATGTTATATACTTGTGTTCTTTTGTCTCAAACTACCCAAATCCGTCATGATTTTTATCTACGTTTTTAATTTCAGCCCTAACTTAGAAATGCCATAACTTCTAGCTCAAAGCTTGATTTAATCTCCCATTTTTTTTAAAAGAAGTGTATTGAAGTTAGCTTTTCAAAAACATGTATTGATAGGCCTAATTCTTTCTGTAACTTTCTGGAGAATTATTTGAGTGTCAGCTGTACGAAAGACAAATGCGTTCTCGGTGTTTTCGCGATTCCGGGAGTTTCCGGAAACGAAAACGCGATCCGTTTGAAGTTTCGGAAAGCTAACACATAGATCTATAATATACTTTAATCCTAGATTTTAATTCATGCTGAGATGGTACAGTATTGATTATTAGTAAGAGTTACTATTCGACATATGCATTTTGTGCACCCTTGTGTGTAATATAATGTTCTATTTGATTTTAACCCATGTTAATGTATATATATTATGTAATTAAATAGAGAATGCAAGCATGAGTAAATGTTTAAATAAATGATGTATGAGGTGTAAGTATCCTATCTAATGTAAGCATGTATAAGTATGACTTGTAATGAATATGTAGGTTCCATAGTATGTAATGTATGGTGCATATAGTGGTGCAAGAGAATAAATGAATGATGAATGAATGCAAGCATGAATATAATGTAATAATAGATGTAATATATGTAGCCTTGTTAGGAATAAGACTGGAATTTAGTTTTGTTTCACTAAATAAGAGATACATGAGAACTCATATATGTGAATGTTAACTTCCTATTGACACTTTGCTACACAACTGTCATGCCTCACTATCACTCCACACACAATGCACACTACACTATATAACCCTCACACCCTCACTCATTGACACTCTCACTCACACATTGCCTAACACTCATTCCATGATAACACACACATGTTCTTGTGCACTTTCATGACACACACACACACACCTATAAACACATACACATGCTCTTCTCTCTCACTCTCTCTCTCTCTATATATATATATATACTATACATGGCTAAATGTGTTAATATAGTAAATAGAGTTTTCCTATAGTTATATATACATATATGTGATATAGGGCCTAGTGTTGAATTCTCTTTTCATGTACACCTCCATGTTCACACACACACACACATAGCTTTACATGTTAGCTTCCTTTCTCTTATGTATAATATTGAATGTGATGGCTTGTGTTTAGCTTGTATAGCCTTGTGATTGGTGTTTGATTGCTAGACTAGGCTTGGTTAGGCCAAGTGAGACTTATTAGACTTGTTGGGCTAGGATTTGACCTAGTTGACCTAGTTTGACTAGTCTAGTTGACTGGAGTTGACCAAGTGTTGACTTTAGTCTAGTTTGACCTAGACAGCATGCAGATGCATTGTATATTATATTTATCATTCCCTGTGTACATCTTGACTTGTGTTGCTCTAACTAGGAGTCAGGTACCTCATCTCGGACAGTACATTTACTTCAGACATTCAGATACGAGGCGAGTACATTCTCTGACCGTTTCATACTTGTCTGGATTTACAATCTTGTTCTAGATTACTGTACTTGATGCTGACACGTTGTTATCACGGATTGGTACTATACGGATCTTCTTCTGAGATGTTATCTCCTTGTATTCACTAAATACATATTGTGATGTGCGTTTCACTTACATATTGTTTTTGTTGAATACCCTTATCATTGTACACTGATTGTGCATATTGTACTCTCATTATCACATTGAGCTATTGTATAGCCATTGTACAAGCCATTGTACAAGCCATTGTACAAGCCATTGTATAAGGTAACGTAACTGAATTGGATCCTTGTGTATTGATTGGGGAGGGAGAGTAAAAATGGTTATGTGATCAATCCTATTATATAAGAAGTTGTATATGTCCATTGTACACCCACGTACAAAGGAGTCCCATTTTATTGTATAACCTAACCCGTTTATATAACCATATTGTGCTCTAAATCACATGTTGCTTACAGTTCTTACTTATAATATATAGATATTTTCCATTATCAAATCTCTGCTATTTTCATGTACATTCTTCTTTCAGTGTTTCATGTACCTTACTCTGTTGCATGCTTTATATTTCCTAACATGATATGAACTGCGTGAGATGTTTTATGCTCGCTCCCGTCCTGACTGGACCTGTTGAAAATTTTACAGAGGATGATGAGGAATCCTGCACCCTTACTTGGAGTTTGCCTAGTTGACACTCGCGACCTGGACCCCTGGGGAGGTTCAGGCAGCTGCTCAGGATGATACCTTGTATAGTATAGATAGCTTAGACTGTCCTTTCCTTTCATGTTTAACTGTTGTCTTTATTTTTAGAGTTGTATATTTTATAGATGTTGAGACTTGTTATTTATTTCTGCTGTACCTCAGTTGAGGATTTCTTATCTATTTCCATCGTGCTACATTCTGCCTTAGATTGTGATTGAGTTGTACCTCTGTGTTGGCCTCCTTTTGGAGAGTATATTCATGTTATGTAGTTATAGTTCATGACCTAGAACAGGGTTCTACCGCCGACACTGCGGCGTAGGCTGGGCGCTGTTACGTACTCGTACCCTCCCGGTGGGTACGGGTCGTGACACATTTTTAGTGGTGGCCCATGCAGGTCGAGTTTATGTAGTAGTATTCGAACTAGAGTATCACTACAGCCTGCAGTAGGATTAGGATATTTTTGGGGTACTCAATCACATTAGGAAAAACTCTTAATCAGATTCCTTTTATCCAATTGTTGCTTATTGATTTCCCTTGAATATAAACTGTCCTCCCTTGATTTTTTGCTTCATTCTCAGTAATTGCTTCTTGTTTTGATCTGTCTTCATGATGGTTATGAAGACACGATCTCGTCGCTTCGGTTCGGGGGATACTATCGAGAGACTGGCCACCTCTCGTCCTGTTCATCAGGGCCTCGAGATCGCAGCTCCTGTTGTACCGACTCAGGTTGGCGTTTCTGCTACATTGGAGGTGCACCTCTATCTGTACAGAGATTTTCTTCCGCTATTTCTGATTCTCTCAGCAGCGGTGATTCATGCAGCATCAGCAACAGACCAGGGAAAACCAGCAGGGCGGGCCATCGTCAGGACAGTCGAGGATGCACAGACCGTTGGAGAACTTGCTGCAAGTTCCGTTCTTCTCAATTCCATTCCCGTAATTGTCTTTTATAATTACTTTGAAATCCGATTCCATCTGTTCCTTGTTGATTGATTTATTTTTGTCATGTTAGTCTTTTGTTGTGTTTTTTTTTTCTTCTGAGAAAATCATATGGGCTAGGTCGCCTAAATCATGGGATCTAGAATTCTCGATAGTCGTGTTAGTTGGTATAGTGAGGACATATAGTCAGATTTTGGATGTATTCTCGGGTATAGGAATTTAAGGTTTTTGCCGTCGCATGCGACAGTACGAAAATTTTAAATACCATGAACCTAGAGGTACGTACCTTAGTCAAGGACTCTGTGATTATCGTAGCCTTGCTCACTAGCATGATGGAGACTCTGGACAACATGATTTTGGACAGACGCATATGATTAACAGATTGTATCTTGAGAAGGTTTAAATATCATACCATTTTGATTGTTATAAATGACTTAGGAGTAGGGATATTTAGTTTTATAGAGCTTATTCATAGGTAGTTCCTTCATAGTATAATGGTATGATGACTTGTAGAGTGTCTGTACCCTAGAGGTGATAGTTAGCATTGGTGTTAGAATAGCAACCCATTGCAGATAATTCTCCTGTTATCTATAATACCAACCAGTTACACATAGGGTGTTAGTATGCCTTACAGCCTTGATGATTATTACTACTTTCTCCTACCTTTTCCAGTGAGGCACCCATGACCAGAGCCTGCCTTTGAGTATAGTTGTAGTTTCACCTAAGACCGAGAGGTCTATTTGTATAGATAGATTGTAGATGATATTGGCATATGGGATATAGGTTAGTTGGTATCTATAGGCCATTGTTGTATAGGGTTATAAACATGTTGTTTAGCCTATACTTGGTTCAGTTTTCCATTTTAGTTAAGTTCTCTTCGTGTTGATTTCCTTTATGTTGATCACCTTTATAGGCAGTGTGCAGACCCTTCACTAGATACCTTGTCCCCTTGATTCAGACCATTCATCCTTAGCCTAGTTCTAAGCATTGTTTCAGACCCTTATAAGTTTAGTCTGCCTTAACCCTTGGTTGATCAGTCATGTATATATATATATAGATGATATACTTAGGATATATGTGATGGGTTGTTGTTCTTGAGCATATATATATATGTGGTATTTGGTATTCATGGTGCTTAGCTTGTTGGTTTTTAGTTATAGGTAACTTGATAGGATTGGGAAGTTAAGAGCTAGTCTATTATAGAGTTTCTCTTTTGCTAAATTCTAGTTGCCAACACCTAGGTAGCTAGCATAGGTAAATCCTAAGAAGTTGACCAGCTGATGACCAAGTACTAGGATGTTGAGAAAATTGACTAGTGATTGACCCTTGACTATGTTTGACCTAGAAGGGGTGCGATCATCTTAATTTCGAGGACGAAATTTTTATAAGGTGGGTAGGATTATAACACCCAATTTTCCAGATGAGGGTAATTTTAAAATTTTACAATTATAATTATTATTTATTGATAATTATTTTATATTATGATTTTTAGTGATTTTTAAATTATTTTAAACTATTTAAATTCATGACTTGTGGTTTTGACGTTTTACTAGTGAAACCCTAGAGACTGTTTGACCTAGAGCCTAACCATATGATTATGATATTTTAATATCATTTTTGGCCTAAGGATATTTTTGCATTTGACCTCTTTGAATTATTTTGATATTATTTTATTATTTATGATATTGTTTTGGGGTTATTTGAGTCGGGTTCGAATTTCAACTCAATCCGACTTGAAACGGGGACCCGGGGGTAGTTTGACTCTAGTGGGACCCACACACTTGTTAGGCATGGCCCACATGATATTAAATTTAGTCCACATGATAGAAATATTTTAGTTAGAGGTTAGACTAATTATTATGGATAAGGTTAGTGTGATTAGAGACTTTAGAAAGACTAATTTAGCCCCAACCAATTAGCCCTTTCCTAATACTCATAGAATAGGTTAGTGGGGGCATTTTGAACCTTACCATAATAGGACAAATAGCCCCATATGGCCAGCCACTTTGGGAGAGGATAGGCTCAAGTTCATTTCATTATTCTCATCCACTCTCTCTCTCTTGTTCTTCCCCAAATTTCTAGAGAGCAATCCCTAGCAATTTCTCCACCAAACCCTTCCATTTCGCCACCAAATCTTCTTCTTTCCTTCTCCATTCTAGCCAAGGAGGAAGCTACCCAAGTTTGGGAGGATTCAGAGCTCGTTCGTGTCCTTTTGGAATCTCTACGTGTCGGTGTCGCTCCGGGAAGGCTTTTCTTCGATTCGATCTACCGGGAGGTATAAATCCCTTCTCCTTTTCATTTCCTCATGCATATAGGTCTATTTTGAACCCATAGGAATGACCCCCATGGTTGTATCTCCATTTGTGTCTATTTCGTGTCTATTTGGAGGTCATATGAGTGTCCTTTGTGTTGTGGTTGTGTCCATGTGGGAAAATCCCAAATTTGGACACACTATGTGTTGTTGTTATGTATGAATGAATTATTACATGTTTAATCTCATATTTTTGTATTAGAGATGTGTTCTATAGTGTCTCATATATATATATATATATTAGTGTAGAGAGTGAGTTCTTGATATATTATGTTATATACTTGTGTTCTTTTGTCTCAAACTACCCAAATCCGTCATGATTTTTATCCACGTTTTTAATTTCAGCCCTAACTTAGAAATGTCATAACTTCTAGCTCAAAGCTCGGTTTAATCTCCCGTTTTTTTTAAAAGAAGCGTGTTGAAGTTAGATTTTCAAAAACATGTATTAATAGGCCTAATTCTTTCTGTAACTTTCTGGACAATTATTTGAGTGTCAGCTGTACGAAAGACAAATGCGTTCTCGGTGTTTTCGCGATTCCGGGAGTTTCCGGAAACGAAAACGCGATCCGTTTGAAGTTTCGGAAAGCTAACACATAGATCTATAACATACTTTAATCCTAGATTTTAATTCATGCTGAGATGGTACAGTATTGATTATTAGTAGGAGTTACTATTCGACATATGCATTTTGTGCACCCTTGTGTGTAATATAATATTCTATTTGATTTTAACCCATGTTAATGTATATATATTATATAATTAAATAGAGAATGCAAGCATGAGTAAATGTTTAAATAAATGATGTATGAGGTGTAAGTATCCTATCTAATGTAAGCATGTATAAGTATGGCTTGTAATGAATATGTAGGTTCCATAGTATGTAATATATGGTGCATATAGTGGTGCAAGAGAATAAATGAATGATGAATGAATGCAAGCATGAATGTAATGTAATAATAGATATAATATATGTAGCCTTGTTAGGAATAAAACTGGAATTTAGTTTTGTTTCACTAAATAAGAGATACATGAGAACTCATATATGTGAATGTTAACTTCCTATTGACACTTTGCTACACAACTGTCATGCCTCACTATCACTCCACACACAATGCACACTACACTATATAACCCTCACACCCTCACTCATTGACACTCTCACTCACACATTGCCTAACACTCATTCCATGATAACACACACATGTTCTTGTGCACTTTCATGACACACACACACACCTATGAACACATACACATGCTCTTCTCTCTCTCTCTCTCTCTCTATATATATATATACTATATATGGCTAAATGTGTTAATATGGTAAATAGAGTTTTCCTATAGTTATATATACATATATGTGATATAGGGCCTAGTGTTGAATTCTCTTTTCATGTACACCTCCACGTTCACACACACACATAGCTTTACATGTTAGCTTCCTTTCTCTTATGTATAATATTGAATGTGATGGCTTGTGTTTGGCTTGTATAGCCTTGTGATTGGTGTTTGATTGCTAGACTAGGCTTGGTTAGGCCAAGTGAGACTTATTAGACTTGTTGGGCTAGGATTTGACCTAGTTGACCTAGTTTGACTAGTCTAGTTGACTGGAGTTGACCAAGTGTTGACTTTAGTCTAGTTTGACCTAGACAGCATGCAGATGCATTGTAGATTATATTTATCATTCCCTGTGTACATCTTGACTTGTGTTGCTCTAACTAGGAGTCAGGTACCTCATCTCGGACAGTACATTTACTTCAGACATTCAGATACGAGACGAGTACATTCTCTGACCGTTTCATACTTGTCTGGATTTACAATCTTGCTCTAGATTACTGTACTTGATGCTGACACGTTGTTATCACGGATTGGTACTATACGGATCTTCTTCTTAGATGTTATCTCCTTGTATTCACTAAATACATATTGTGATGTGCGTTTCACTTACATATTGTATTTATTAAATACCCTTATCATTGTACACTCATTGTGCATATTGTACTCTCATTATCACATTGAGCCATTGTACAAGCCATTGTACAAGCCATTGTATAAGGTAATGTAACTGAATTGGATCCTTGTGTATTGATTAGGGAGGGAGAGTAAAAATGGTTATGTGATCAATCCTATTATATAATAAGTTGTATATGTCCATTGTACACCCACGTACAAAGGAGTCCCATTTTATTGTATAACCTAACCCGTTTATATAACCATATTGTGCTCTAAATCACATGTTGCTTACAGTTCTTACTTATCATATATAGATATTTTCTATTATCAAATCTCTGCTATTTTCATATACATTCTTCTTTCAGCGTTTCATGTACCTTACTCTGTTGCATGCTTTATATTTCCTAACATGATATGAACTGCGTGAGATGTTTTGTGCTCGCTCCCGTCCTGACTGGACCTGTTGAAAATTTTACAGAGGATGATGAGGAACCCTGCACCCTTACTTGGAGTTTGCCTAGTTGACACTCACGACCTGGACCGCTGGGGAGGTTCAGGCAGCTGCTCAGGATGATACCTTGTATAGTATAGATAGCTTAGACTGTCATTTCCTTTCATGTTTAACTGTTGTCTTTATTTTCAGAGTTGTATATTTTATAGATGTTGAGACTTGTTATTTATTTCTGCTGTACCTCAGTTGAGGATTTCTTATCTACTTCCATCGTGCTACATTCTGCCTTAGATTGTGATTGAGTTGTACCTCTGTGTTGGCCTCCTTTTGGAGAGTATATTCATGTTATGTAGTTATAGTTCATGACCTAGAACAGCGTTCTACCGCCGATACTGCGGCGTAGGCTGGGCGCTGTTACGTACTCGTACCCTCCCGGTGGGTACGGGTCGTGACACGTTTTTAGTGGTGGCCCATGTAGGTCGAGTTTATGTAGTGGTATTCGAACTAGAGTATCACTACAGCCTGCAGTAGGATTAGGATATTTTTGGGATACTCAATCACATTAGGAAAAACTCTTAATCAGATTCCTTTTATCCAATTGCTGCTTATTGATTTCCCTTGAATATAAACTGTCCTCCCTTGATTTTTTGCTTCATTCTCAGTAATTGCTTCTTGTTTTGATCTGTCTTCATGATGGTTATGAAGACACGATCTCATCGCTTCGGTTCGGGGGATACTATCGAGAGACTGGCCACCTCTCGTCCTGTTCATCAGGGCCTCGAGATCGCAGCTCCTGTTGTACGGACTCAGGTTGGCGTTTCTGCTATATTGGAGGTGCACCTCTATCTGTACAGAGATTTTCTTCCGCTATTTCTGATTCTCTCAGCAGCGGTGATTCATGCAGCATCAGCAACAGACCAGGAAAAACCAGCAGGGCGGGCCATCGTCAAGACAGTCGAGGATGCAAAGACCGTTGGAGAACTTGCTGCAAGTTCCGTTCTTCTCAATTCCATTCCTGCAATTGTCTTTTATAATTACCTTGAAATCCGATTCCATCTGTTCCTTGTTGATTGATTTATTTTTGTCATGTTACTCTTTTGTTGTGTTTATTTTTTTTTCTTCTGAGAAAATCATATGGGCTAGGTCGCCTAAATCATGGGATCTGGAATCCTCGATAGTCGTGTTAGTTGGCATAGTGAGGACATATAGTTAGATTTTGGATGTATTCTCGGGTATGGGAATTTAAGGTTTTTGCCATCGCATGCGGCAGTACGAAAATTTTAAATACCATGAACCTAGAGGTACGTACCTTAGTCAAGGACTCTGTGATTATCGTAGCCTTGCTCACTAGCATGATGAAGACTCTGGACAACATGATTTTGGGCAGACGCATATGATTAACAGATTGTATCTTGAGAAGGTTTAAATATCATACCATTTTGATTGTTATAAATGACTTAGGAGTAGGGATATTTAGTTTTATAGAGCTTATTCATAGGTAGTTCCTTCATAGTATAATGGTATGATGACTTGTAGAGTGTCTGTACCCTAGAGGTGATAGTTAGCATTGGTGTTAGAATAGCAACCCATTGCAGATAATTCTCCTGTTATCTATAATACCAACCAGTTACACATAGGGTGTTAGTATGCCTTACAGCCTTGATGATTATTACTACTTTCCCCTACCTTTTCCAGTGAGGCACCCATGACCAGAGCCTGCCTTTGAGTCTAGTTGTAGTTTCACCTAAGACTGAGAGGTCTATTTGTATAGATAGATTGTAGATGATATTGGCATATGGGATATAGGTTAGTTGGTATCTATAGGCCATTGTTGTATAGGGTTATAAACATGTTGTTTAGCCTATACTTGGTTCAGTTTTTCATTTTAGTTAAGTTCTCTTCGCGTTGAGTTCCTTTATGTTGATCACCTTTATAGGCAGTGTGCAGACCCTTCACTAGATACCATGTCCCCTTGATTCAGACCATTCATCCTTAGCCTAGTTCTAAGCATTATTTCAGACCCTTATAAGTTTAGTCTGCCTTAACCCTTGGTTGATCAGTCATGTATATATATATATAGATGATATACTTAGGATATATGTGATGGGTTGTTGTTCTTGAGCATATATATATATATGTGGTATTCGGTATTCATGTGCTTAGCTTGTTGGTATTTAGTTATAGGTGACTTGATAGGATTGGGAAGTTAAGAGCTAGTCTATTATAGAGTTTCTCTTTTGCTAAATTCTAGTTGCCAACACCTAGGTAGCTAGCATAGGTAAATCCTAAGAAGTTGACCAGCTGATGACCAAGTACTAGGATGTTGAGAAAATTGACTAGTGATTGACCCTTGACTATGTTTGACCTATAAGGGGTGCGATCATCTTAATTTCGAGGACGAAATTTTTATAAGGTGGGTAGGATTATAACACCCAATTTTCCAGATGAGGGTAATTTTAAAATTTTGTAATTATAATTATTATTTATTGATAATTATTTTATATTATGATTTTTAGTGATTTTTAAATTATTTTAAACTATTTAAATTCATGACTTGTGGTTTTGACGTTTTGCTAGTAAAACCCTAGAGACTGTTTGACCTAGAGCCTAACCATGTGATTATGATATTTTAATGTCATTTTTGGCCTAAAGATATTTTTGCATTTGACCTCTTTGAATTATTTTGATATCATTTTATTATTTATGATATTGTTTTTGGGTTATTTGAGTCGGGTTCGAATTTCAACTCAATCCGACTTGAAACGGGGACCCGGGGGTAGTTTGACTCTAGTGGGACCCACACACTAGTTAGGCATGGCCCACATGATATTAAATTTAGTCCACATGATAGAAATATTTTAGTTAGAGGTTAGACTAATTATTATGGATAAGGTTAGTGTGATTAGAGACTTTAGAATGACTAATTTAGCCCCAACCAATTAGCCCTTTCCTAATACTCATAGAATAGGTTAGTGGGGGCATTTTGAACCTTACCATAATAGGACAAATAACCCCATATGGCCAGCCACTTTGGGAGAGGATAGGCTCAAGTTCATTTCATTATTCTCATCCACACTCTCTCTCTTGTTCTTCCCCAAATTTCTAGAGAGCAATCCCTAGCAATTTCTCAACCAAATCCTTCCATTTCGCCACCAAATCTTCTTCTTTCCTTCTCCATTCTAGCCAAGGAGGAAGCTACCCAAGTTTGGGAGGATTCAGAGCTCGTTCGTGTCCTTTTGGAATCTCTACGTGTCGGTGTCGCTCCGGGAAGGCTTTTCTTCGATTCAATCTACCGGGAGGTATAAATCCCTTCTCCTTTTCATTTCCTCATGTATATAGGTCTATTTTGAACCCATAGGAATGACCCCCATGGTTGTATCTCCATTTGTGTCCATTTTGTGTCTATTTGGAGGTCATAGGAGTGTCCTTTGTGTTGTGGTTGTGTCCATGTGGGAAAATCCCAAATTTGGACACACTATGTGTTGTTGTTATGTATGAATGAATTATTACATGTTTAATCTCATATTTTTGTATTAGAGATGTGTTCTGTAGTGTCTCATATATATATTAGTGTAGAGAGTGAGTTCTTGATATATTATGTTATATACTTGTGTTCTTTTGTCTCAAACTACCCAAATCCGTCATGATTTTTATCCACGTTTTTAATTTCAGCCCTAACTTAGAAATGTCATAACTTCTAGCTCAAAGCTCGGTTTAATCTTCCGTTTTTTTTAAAAGAAGCGTATTGAAGTTAGCTTTTCAAAAACATGTATTAATAGGCCTAATTCTTTCTGTAACTTTCTGGAGAATTATTTGAGTGTCAGCTGTACGAAAGACAAATGCGTACTCGGTGTTTTCGCGATTCCGGGAGTTTCCGGAAACGAAAACGCGATCCGTTTGAAGTTTCGGAAAGCTAACACATAGATCTATAACATAATTTAATCCTAGATTTTAATTCATGCTGAGATGGTACAGTATTGATTATTAGTAGGAGTTACTATTCGACATATGCATTTTGTGCACCCTTGTGTGTAATATAATGTTCTATTTGATTTTAACCCATGTTAATGTATATATATTATGTAATTAAATAGAGAATGCAAGCATGAGTAAATGTTTAAATAAATGATGTATGAGGTGTAAGTATCCTATCTAATGTAAGCATGTATAAGTATGGCTTGTAATGAATATGTAGGTTCCATAGTATGTAATGTATGGTGCATGTAGTGGTGCAAGAGAATAAATGAATGATGAATGAATGCAAGCATGAATGTAATGTAATAATAGATGTAATATATGTAGCCTTGTTAGAAATAAAACTGGAATTTAGTTTTGTTTCACTAAATAAGAGATACATGAGAACTCATATATGTGAATGTTAACTTCCTATTGACACTTTGCTACACAACTGTCATGCCTCACTATCACTCCACACACAATGCACACTACACTATATAACCCTCAATCCCTCACTCATTGACACTCTCACTCACACATTGCCTAACACTCATTCCATGATAACACACACATGTTCTTGTGCACTTTCATGACACACACACACCTATGAACACATACACATGCTCTTCTCTCTCTCTCTCTCTCTCTATATATATATATATATATATATATTTTTTTTTTTTTTATATATATACTATACATGGCTAAATGTGTTAATATGGTAAATAGAGTTTTCCTATAGTTATATATACATATATGTGATATAGGGCCTAGTGTTGAATTCTCTTTTCATATACACCTCCATGTTTACACACACACATAGCTTTACATGTTAGCTTCCTTTCTCTTATGTATAATATTGAATGTGATGGCTTGTGTTTGGCTTGTATAGCCTTATGATTGGTGTTTGATTGCTAGACTAGGCTTGGTTAGGCCAAGTGAGACTTATTAGACTTGTTGGGCTAGGATTTGACCTAGTTGACCTAGTTTGACTAGTCTTGTTGACTGGAGTTGACCAACTGTTGACTTTAGTCTAGTTTGACCTAGACAGCATGCAGATGCATTGTAGATTATATTTATTATTCCCTGTGTATATCTTGACTTGTGTTGCTCTAACTAGGAGTCAGGTACCTCATCTCGGACAGTACATTTACTTCAGACATTCAGATACGAGGCGAGTACATTCTCTGACCGTTTCATACTTGTCTGGATTTACAATCTTGCTCTAGATTACTGTACTTGATGTTGACACGTTGTTATCACGGATTGGTACTATACGGATCTTCTTCTTAGATGTTATCTCCTTGTATTCACTAAATACATATTGTGATGTGCGTTTCACTTACATATTGTATTTATTGAATACCCTTATCTTTGTACACTCATTGTGCATATTGTACTCTCATTATCACATTGAGCCATTGTACAAGCTATTGTACAAGCCATTGTATAAGGTAACGTAACTGAATTGGATCCTTGTGTATTGATTGGAGAGGAAGAGTAAAAATGGTTATGTGATCAATCCTATTGTATAAGAAATTGTATATGTCCATTGTACACCCACGTATAAAGGAGTCCCATTTTATTGTATAACCTAACCCGTTTACATAACCATATTGTGCTCTAAATCACATGTTGCTTACAGTTCTTACTTATCATATATAGATATTTTCCATTATCAAATCTCTGCTGTTTTCATATACATTCTTCTTTCAGCGTTTCATGTACCTTACTCTGTTGCATGCTTTATATTTCCTAACATGATATGAACTGTGTGAGATGTTTTGTGCTCGCTCCCGTCCTGACTGGACCTGTTAAAAATTTTACAGAGGATGATGAGGAACCCTGCACCCTTACTTGGAGTTTGCCTAGTTGACACTCGCGACCTGGACCCCTGGGGAGGTTCAGGCAGCTGCTCAGGATGATACCTTGTATAGTATAGATAGCTTAGACTGTCCTTTCCTTTCATGTTTAACTGTTGTCTTTATTTTCAGAGTTGTATATTTTATAGATGTTGAGACTTGTTATTTATTTATGCTGTACCTCAGTTGAGGATTTCTTATCTATTTCCATCGTGCTACATTCTGCCTTAGATTGTGATTGAGTTGTACCTCTGTGTTGGCCTCCTTTTGGAGAGTATATTCATGTTATGTAGTTATAGTTCATGACCTAGAACAGCGTTCTACTGCCGACACTGCGGCGTAGGCTGGGCGCTATTACGTACTCGTACCCTCCCGGTGGGTACGGGTCGTGACATATACACACTATATAATAAATATAAAATGACAAAAATACCCCTATCTGGAAATATGGTAGTGACAATCCTACCACCCTTAGAAAAATTTTGTCCTCAAAATTTAAGTTGGTCGTACTCTTCTCTAGGTCAAGCCCCCAACAATCATGGTCCAAGAAAGTCCTATATAAAATCATACGATTCATTTAAAAAGGAACAAACATGCATGGTTATGGTCTTGATATTGCACTCTCAAATATGGGTTACTACTAGCTACGCTAACTATAATATAGCACAAGAAATCTACAAGGTACTAATGAAGCACTCAAAACAACATGTAGAAAAGGAAGAAAAGAACAAAACAAATAAGACAAAACATGCTAACCCATCACTTGTAACATCGGCCTCCTCGACCGTCATCGCAAAAGTCCTGCCCTGTTGGGGTGCCTCCCTCTACTGGTATAGGGCAATTTATTGTGCCACAGGTGGCCTAGCTGGACCCCTCTCTCACTGCCTTCGACACCTATACTCCCACTCTCATGATACTTTCCACAATCAATACTGATACCTAACCTGACACAACCTATCTACAAGTTACTAAGCTATTACACTATCCAAAAAAATTGTCTCAAAACTAATGGAGGTGAAGCCCAATAAGGAACTGAACTAGAGAAACTAAAAAAATTTCTACCGTGATATAGTAGGGTGATGGAACAGAACTCTATCATAACAAGGTAGAATAATAGAGACGATGCGTTAAGAACCAATTTAAGATACAATCTGATAACCATACACGTCTATCCATAATCATGTTATCCAGAATTCTCTCCATGCCAGTAAGTGTGGCTGCGACAAACTATATGGTCCATGACCAAGGTACATACCCCTAGAATCATGTATCTAGAATTTTTGCCCTACCGCATGCTTGGCTGCAAAAAGTCTAAATTCCATAACCAAAAGAAATATATCTAACATCAGGCTCTATGTCCTCGTCTTGCCAGCTAGTATAGCTGTGGTAAACTCTAGATTCCATAACCAAGATGGACGACTGCAATCCTTACTTCCTCGCCTAGTACGTGTCACGCCCCGATTCCGTAGAGTCATTCATTCTCTTGGAATCGATCGTCCTCGCTTGGGCGTGATGTCGTACAAGTCTGGTATTGCACTTGTACAAGGTAAAGATGGTACATAATTGATTTATCTTCAAATAGGAACACATTGCAGCGGCACAAGCAGATAAATCAAAGATAAAGGGGATATATCTTTCTTATCAAAATAGAAATACATTACTGATTCGGTAGCAGCGGAGATAAGTAGATAACTTTAAGTCGCACAGAGATATATAAGAATGTATTCTCTTTATTGATAATTGAAGTAGAGTACATGACTTGTAATAGAATACATGGTTTACAACACATCTCACTTTACATTGATAGCCAACTGAACATCTGCCATAAAGCTTACATTGGATACTTTGATACATTAGATTACAACTCAATATACCGACTTGGCTTACAACTCACTGGTACAACTAATTACAATGTTACATACATTATGTTCCTTATAAACAGAAGACATCATCTTCTGCAAGGAGAGCTTCTGCATGTCCATTAAATCTTCGATGCAGTAGGACCGATCAAGCCAATATTCGTGTATAGAACTTTCCAAGCACGAGCACCTAAAAAGAGTGCCCACAACATAGGTCAGTACATCATCTATGTACTGGCGAGCAGAATCCAGCCCACTCGCCTAAACCGACACTAAGTGGTCAATTATAGCAAACATTTATTAGAGTGATCATGCTAGTTGGGGCCTAGCATCCGTTTATAGTTCATGAGTAGAAATATTAAAGTATGTAAACTTGTTCTTAACATCATTCGTATGGAGGCATCATTATAGCATACTTGGTGTTATCCTGTGAAGGTATCATTGAGGCATCGTTAGCATTAACGTCTTAAACTTGTTATGACCATTCTCATAGTAAGCATCGATTAGTATGTATGTTATGTTTAAGCAGTTTCATAGCAAAGCAACATGTTGGCATACTGAAATTTAACATGTTAAGAAAGTTCTCATTTGAAAGGCAACATCAAAGCATCATTTTGTTTAGCATGTTAAGCAGGCAAGTTGAACCAACATATATATATTGAATATATCACATTTAAGTAATTTCTTACCGATAGCCGACTCCTCGTACCTGCAGCAAATATAGGTTAGCATATATACTTACCCTGCCTGCACAAAACATTCATTAGTGTGTATCCTGACTACATGGCCACTGGTATTGTTAAACCATACGGGCATTACCATATATGACTTCATCGGTAATGCGATGACATCAAGGTTGGTAGCTAGCCTCCATGATGCCCCACAAGACTTGTGCTCCTACTAGCACGCCAATGTTTCTACCTAGGCCGGATCGTTCGCCCTAACGTCCTGGGGTACCGTCCAAGAAAACATATCCCCATCCCTTGTATACAAGTTGTCCTATGACCATATGAATGCGTGTCCGACTCGATCGTGCATAAAATCGCATGATAAAATATTAAAAGAAGTAAAGACAACAGTGCATTTTCATTAATCTCATTCAAGTCATGTTCAATGACTTATTCATTCTCAACATTACCATCATTTCACTTAGTGATCTCAGCGATCCTAAGCCTCATCATTTCTTATTGCATCAATTTCTTCCTTTTGTATTACATCAACTTAAATACATTGAAGCATTATCATATCATTCTCTCAAGGGGCATGAAGCATCTCATTCATTTTATAGGGACAATATTATCATTTTATTGCTTATACAAAAATAGGCAGCATTTCATATCTTGGCAACAGTTGCACAGAGTGTACATAATTCAATATTTTATTGAGTTCATTAGGGCGATAGCATAGCCAGTTCATTTCTTATTCTATCATTCATAGTTTATCTCATTGATAAAGTGATACATTTGTTTCAGCAGCATTAAGAATAAGGGATATTATCGATTCATTTCATGGTATCAATTCACATTAGCAGTTCAAGTGTGATATATTCAGCAGTTCAATGTTCATGTGTTGTTTATTTCAATATTAGGCAACATAAGCGTCTCTATTATCCAGCAACTAAAATATGGGACATTTAGGGGCAAATCATAACATTGCAATACTCTATTTTATTAAGCATGAAGGCGTGGGAAGGAGGAAGGACAGTTCCACTCACTTGCATAAAGGGTCTTCCTGTTTTGATAGCACATATTCCTACTAAGCGTAGCTCCACTAGCGAGTCACGTTCCAATACCCGTTCTGTCTAGCCAGCTAAGAAAGACTACATCAGTCTCAATTCTTTTTATTTCCAACATAAGTCATGATCCAACATTCTGATCGCATCTAACAAGCCAACCAAATGCCTCGCACGGAGCGGGGCATTACATAATATACCACTCAAAAAAAGTCTTGTCCTCGAAACTTAAGGGAACAACTCATTCTACTAATTCACTTAGTCACAACAAGTTACTTATTCAGCTTCAATTCAATATTCATTTTAGCACACTCGGCCATCTCAAAATTACTTTCTAATTGTGCCACTTAACTCATCAATGATTCAATCCATTGTTCTCTTTTCTAAATTATTTGTACTTTTTATTGATTCACCAATATTCTTCCAGCATTGTTATCTTTGTCGCAGCCTACCACTTCGCTTGGATTTATACACATATCTTAGGCGTCCCTAAAATATATGCATTCAGCCAAAGTTCGTGCTAGTGCGATTCAATAAGCTCCCTCTACGGTGTTATCTCTGTCGCAGCTATCACTTCGGTTGGATCCATACACATATCTTAGGCATCCCAAAAATATGTACTTTAGTCAACTTCCATGTTAGTGCGATTCGATAAGCCACGATTGTAACACTTTATTCCAAATCCGGCTTAGCATCCTTTCAGTTAACTTATTACTTTGCCACAATCGCTGTCTTTCCAGGGACAACTCAAATAATTTCCTTATCCAAGCATAATATTTCTAATAGTCGGTCAAGTGTCTAACCTAGAGCCAACCATATAAAGAGTTCATAACATGCAATCCTATTCCTTTCCAAATCTAACGATATTTCTTATTAGGGCAATTCATCTTTTCTAAAAGATATAATCCGAAGTCACCCACTATCGATTATCAGAGCCAAGAGTATAATTCTATGCAACAGTCAAGGTTAACCCAGCTACCCAACTTTAGATACCTATCCAAATTCTCGTTATGACCAGTCAATTCCATTCTATGAAATAATTGACTTCTTGATACATACAAATCGAATCTTACCCTACGACGTAGTTCCCAATTAAGGCCGACATATAACTTCACAAGGGTCAAACATCTCTAAGGCACATGTTGACGCATTTACTTCCTTAGGTTATACTTATCACCATCTCTCGTTCAATACCAAAGGGCCATCCTATGATTCGACAATGGTCACCCTATCATTTGGTCAAGTCTCTAAGGTTAGCTATACCGATATCTAAACATAATCATTCAGGTGACTCCCCTAGAGTGGACGGCTACTAGGGATCATACTAATTTCTTATTCTTAGACCAACAAGCAACCGGCAGTTCGCAGCAACTCTCCCCAAACCTATGGGTATCCACTCAATCTGAATAACTAATCGCCGTTGCTGACTATGCCAACAATTGGTCATGCAGCCCATGGTCGCTAGGGTCAAGTCTATCAATCTAGGGTCATTCTAAAGGAAATAATTGCCATAGAGGCTCATTCTAGACTTATCCAACGATCAACTAAGATCGATCTAGCAATATTAAGGTCAAATTCTGACCCGACATATAATTCTCAACGATCCTATTTCCATTCCAATTCTATTGTAGCCACACTGGTCTATATACCGAGGCTAATTATTCATTTTTTGGTAGTCCCAACAGAATTATGGACTCATACTATTCGGTCTATATGACAAAATCATACCACTAAGTCATAAGCCAGCAATCTATATCCCAACCGACAGCTTTTTATAACGTCACCCATCTACCGACACTGTCCAACATATTTTGTGGTTCTAAATCTCATTCGTTTTCCAGCCATCAAAATTTCGTACGAACATTTTTAACGTCTCATATCGCAAGGGTCGAGTAGTCTATTCCATTCAATCCGAGAATTCATGCATCAACTAACCATTCTCTATGCAACACAAGTATTCAGGTCACTACTTATTACTTCTAGGATACACTTCAATTCCTTAGCATACATGTACGCATGCAACGACTATCAATCTCGGCAAACGTAAACTCAATTTTTAATAATTCTATCCTTCGACAATCAAGATGAGTTAACATCTGTCACACCTTAGGGTCATAGCACATATTTCTAATATTTATTCGAGTCACCAACAATATTTCTAAAACTTTCAATTTAGCAACCAACTTGTAATAGCCACACATAATTCTCATCCAACTAATCGTAACTATCGTTCAACGTTCTAAGCCATATCATACTTATTGCCAAATCTATTATCCATAGCAAAACAATCATCCGATTAGTCTGGGACATTGTTAAACTGCGCAATTCCCAAACAAAGCACTCGTTCACTTTTCAAAATTCTCGCTACCTAGCATAACGTCACCGCCAAGGGACACTCAAGTCATTTAGTAATACGACATGACTCCCAGCTAAGTCTCAGTACTACACAACACTCATAGATAGACTCATTGCTATATGATGGAAAGGGTCACGATACATCTCATTCTTAAGTGGCAGAGGCATATACCCCTCAGAAATGAAGCCATCCTTAAACCATACCAAACCCAAGTCTATTTCGGACGTGATCTATAATGATTATAACACTTAGCCAACATCTCGGGTCTCAATATCACAAGCCAACATTCTTAGGGTCTCAAAAGCACTAGCCAACACACATGACTCAACTCATCAATTCTAGTCAACTCATCCATCAATTGTTTTATTTACTATTCCTTTCCAACATCACTGTCAATTCTCAGCATGTTATAACATACATAGCCACAATTCTCTATCCCCGTATTTCAAACATCATTTACAATATAGCACACTATTGCATCGAGTTATTGTTGGGTTATTGGTGTCTAAACCAACAACAATCATTCATTCAGGGGCATCACAGTATTTAGACTTATTGTGTGGAACATCCAGTGAGCAGCCAAAAGGGTCAAAGAACTTTCAGACACGAACAACTTGAAACGACTACAGGAATAACAACAGCATAATCGTAGAATAAATCTTTAATTTAATTGCAGAAGCAACGTTGTGTGATCGCGGAAGCAACTTTGGTTAATAGCTGATGCAACTTTGATTTAAAACAAATCAAATAAGAGTCCAAGGACGTAAAGCCATGCTTTGATAGCAATTTGTCACGCTCTGATTCCGTAGAGTCATTCATTCTCCTGGAATCGATCATTCTCGCTTGGGCGTGATGTCGTACAAGTCTGGTATTACAATTGTACAAGACAAAGATGGTACATAATTGATTTATCTTCAAACAGGAACACATCGCAGCCGCACAAGCAGACAAATCGAAGATAAAGGAGACTTATCTTTCTTATCAAAATAGAAATACATTACTAATTCGGTAGCAGCGGGGATAAGCAGATAACTTGAAGTCGTACAGAGATATATAAGAATGTATTCTCTTTGTTGATAATTGAAGTCGAATACAGGACTTGTAATGGAATACAAGGTTTATAACACATCTCACTTTACATTGATAGCCAACTAAACATCTGCCATAAAGCTTACATTAGATACTTTGATACATTGGATTACAACTCAATATACCAACTTGGCTTACAAATCACTGGTACAACTGATTATAATGTTTCATATATTATGCCCTTTATAAACATAAGACATCATTTTTTGCAACGAGAGCTTCTGCATGCCCAATAAATCTTCGATGCAGCGGGACCGATCAAGCCAATCTTCATGTACAGAACTTTCCAAGCACGAGCACCTAAAAAGAGTGCCCACACTGGCGAGCATAAACTAGCCCACTCGTCTAAACTGACACTGAGTGGTCAATCCTAGTAAGCATTTATTAGAGTGATCTTTCTGGTTGGGGCCCAGCATCCGTTTATAGTTCTTGAGCAGAAACATTGAAGTATGTAAACTTATTCTTAACAACATTCGTGTGGAGGCATCATTATAACATACTTGGTGTTATCATGCGAAGGTATCATTGAGGCATCGCTAGCATTAACATCTTAAACATGTTATGACCATTCTCATAGAAAGCATCGATTAGCATGTATGTTATGTTTAAGCAGTTTTATAGCAAAGCAACATGTTGGCATACTGAAATTTAACATGCTAAGAAGGTTCTGATTTGAAAGACAACATCAAAGCATCATTTTGTTTAGCATGTTAAGCAGACAAGTTGAACCAACATATATATTGAATATATCACATTTAAGTGATTTCTTACCTATAATCGACTCCTCGTACTTACAACAAATACAGGTTAGCAGATATACTTACTCTGCCTGCACAAAACATTAATTAGCGTGTATCCTGACTACATGGCCACTGGTATTGTTAAACCATACGGACGTTGCCATATAGGACTTCATCGGTAATACGATGACATCAAAGTAGGCAGTTGGCCTCCATGATGCCCCGCAAGACCCGTGTTCTTACTAGCATGTCAATGTTTCCTCCTAGGCCAGATCGATTGCCCTAACGTCCTGGGGTACCGTCCAAGAAAACATATCCCCATCCCTTGTATACAAGTTGTCCTATGACCAAGCGAATGTGTGTCTGACTCGATTGTGCACAAAATCGTATGATAAAATATTAAAAAAAGAAAAAAATAACAGTGCATCATCATTAATCTCATTCAAGTTATGTTCAGTGACTTATTCATTCTCAATATTACCATTATTTCACTTGGTGATCTCAGCGATCCCAAGTCTCATCATTTCTTATTGCATCAATTCCTTCCTTTTGCATTGCATCAACTTAAATACATTGAAGTATTTTCATATCATTTAGTTCTCAAGGGGCATATAGCATCTCATTCATTTTATAGGGAAAATATTATCATTTTATTGCTTATAAGAAAATATGCAGCATTTCATATCTTGGCAACAGTTACCTAGGGTATACATAATTCAGTGTTTCATCGAGTTCAATGGGTCGATAGCATAGCCAGTTCATTTTTTATTCTATCATTCATAATAAATCTCATTGATCAAGTGATACATTTGTTTCAGTAGCATTAAGCATAAGTGACATTATCGATTCATTTTATGGCATCAATTTACATTAGTAGTTCAAGCGTTATTCATTCAGCAGTTCAATCTTCATTTCAATATTAGGCAACATAAGCATCTCTATCATCCAACAACTAAAACATGGGACATTTAAGGGCAAATCATAGCATTGTAATATTCTATTTTATTAAGCATGAAGGTGTGGAAGGAGGGAGAACAATTCCACTCACTTGCTTAAAGGGTCTTCCTGTTTCGATTATACATATTCCTACTAAGCGTAGCTTCACCAACGAGTCACATTCTAATATCCATTCCATCTAGCCAGCTAAGAGAGACTGTACCAGTCTCAGTTCTCTTTATTCCCAACATAAGTCACGATCCAATATTCTGATCGCATCCAACAAGCCAACCAAATGCCTCGTGCGAAGCGGGGCATTACAGTATGTACTATCAGAAAATACCCTTTTTATAGTCCATAAACTCATCTTGATACAAATTAAAGTCAACAATCAAATACCAAGGATCAATTTCAACAACGAACCAGAGTAGACAGAAACAAGTGGAAACAGATTTCAAAATAGGGTTTATAGCGAGATTCTTAGGGGTCATCCCAGAAATCTCTCAAGAAGTCCTAATTGTGATTGAGCACTCTCTTACCCTAATATCCTATCTCCTAACTATCTCCTATATTCTATTGTAGGCTCACAGTAGTACAACTAAGTCATTGCACTACAACGACATTCACTCTAATTACAAAGCCAGACCTGTATGGACCACCACAAAAATATATCATGACCTACACCAGTTTAGGGGTACGAGCATGTGGGTACGTCCAGCCTACGTCGCAGTATCGACGATAAAATGCTATATAGGTCGTCTGTAATATCTAACATCTAATATATATGGGAAATAACTTGCCATCTTTGCACGGAGGAATAATATATCATCTAGAAGAGATATTCAATCACAGATATCTAAGTACTATACGTACTTACGTATATATATACATACACAAAAAATATATAAGAGGGTTATGGTAAACTTAAGAGAGTTGGAACAAAATGTGAGGATGATTTATACTCAATTTATACAACATACATGTGAATATGGGACTCCTAGTGTATGCATGCTCACAAGAAAAGTATGTGCATACGAGAACATATATATATATATATATATATATATATATATATATATTTATTTATTTATATTAAACTCTTCGCCAACTTCTTCTGGGGCCACAATGACGCCAAAGACAAACATCATTGGGCCAGCTGGGACTCCATGGCTAAGCCTACCAATGAAGGCGGTTTGGGATTCTCCCGATTGCATTACATCGTCGACGCTTTCTCCATGAAACTGTGGTGGAAGCTTCATGTAGGACGCAACCTATGGGCTCGGTTCATGAAGGCCAGATACTTCAAACAGATACATCCGGTTGTCGCTATTAGCAACAGCAGAGCATCTGCGGTTTGGCGTCGCATTCTTTAAGGTCGAACTCTCGCTGAACCTAAAATTCGCCTTCAGCTGGGTGAAGGAGAATCGGCTATATTCCTTGGGAGATGGATGGGTGACGACCTTATTCCTCGACTTTCGGCCGCATCGACTACCGGCAAGAACAAAGATTTGTGGAACAACGGTGACAACTGGAATTGGCAGAAAGTTCGAGACTGGAGTGGTGTCGAGACCGCGATCGCCCTTCGGAACTCAGGTTTGAAGATTGGCACGGACGAAGACACTCTCAAGTAGGCAGAGAGCACCAATGGCGCCTTCAATATCGCATCCGCGAGAAGGGTCGTTCGCGGCCCCGGAACTCCTGTCCCTATATTGAGCCCCTTCTAGCACTCTTGTATACCTAAGAAATGGTCATTCCTGCTCTGGCATGCAGTCTGCAAGAAACTCTCCACTGACGACACCCTCACCACCATCGGCTTCAGCTTTGCGTCAGCTTGCCATTGCTGCGTCGAGAAATAGTCGGAAATATTTGACCACATCCTTCACCACAGAGATTCCTCGACCACCATCTAGGCGTCCATTTTCCAACATTGCCGTATGACTATCGTTGATGGGTGCTTCAACGATCTCCTTGCAATCTGGGCCAACATGTCATACTGCAATTAGATCGTTGCAGCCGCCACAACGTGGGTGATTTGGAAGAACCGCAACAAAGCTAGATTCGAAGGGCACCAATTATCCATCGCTCAGCTCACTCAAGATGTCATCCGCCAGAGTCTTAAGACAGGACGTCTTTGCAACCATGGACAAAAGGCATTCTAGGATTTTTTTGTCCTCTTGAGTTAGTCTGGAGTGGCCCCCCTTTGTTTCTTTTCTCTACGTCTTTTTGCGCTTACTTGTAAAGGCTTCGGCATTTTGCGCTTTGCATGAATAAAAAGAGAGGTTTCAAATATATATATATATATATATATATATATATAAATAATATATATAAAAAATATATATATAGACATATGGGCAGGTCGAGAAGCGGGCGCCGGAACCCCCCACCCGTCGGCTTCTTCCCGCCCCTTCTCGTGGTCGCCGCCCCCCCGTGGCTGGTTGACCTCCTTAGTCTGGCCGCGCCCTCCGGCTCGACCTCTTCCCGCCGCCCCCGAGTCCCTGGATGGCCGGGCCCTGTCTGGCATCCCCCGTCGGCAGGCGGTCCCTCGCCGTTCAGCTTTCTCCCCTCCCTCCTCCCTTTCCCCCACCTTCAGTGTCGCCCCCCTACGGCACCCTCGCCGCGCGAGGCCCAGACACCGGCGGCCCAGCCCTCCTCCGCCGGCTGATCCCTACGGGCTCCTCGGCCCTTCGCCTGGGACGCCGCTTGCTTCGACGATCTTCTCCGCTCATATCCCGGTACCCTGTCTCCCCTGCTCCAGTCCCCCTCCCAGCGTCTCTCTCCCTCCTCTCGTCGTGTCCCCTCCTGCCCCAGTGGCGGCCCCCCCGGAGCTTCCTCCCGCTGCGCCTCCACCCGCCTCGGTAGCGGGCCTCCCCCCGATGCCCTCCCCTCCAAGCGCTCAACTCCCCGCTCCAGCAGCGGTCTTCTCGCCGGCGCCCTCCCTTCCTGTCGCCCACCTCGAGGCACCTCCCCTCGCCACGACGACGGCCCCCCCTCAGCAGTGGTACTGGTTCTCCCTCCGTACCCCCTCTGCCTCGGCTGTGCCCTACGGGTACACTCCCGTCCCTGGCGGTCCTAGTTCGTTCTATGCATTGTCGTGGGCATCGTACGCCCACAACTTGGGATCGTGCCCCTATTTCTAGCCCTGTCGCCGCCCTGGCCGACTTCCTCGGCCGGCTCTGACCTCCTCCCTCGCGGCAAAGACGTCGTTCCCGCCCTCCTTCGTGTCGGCGATCCCTTCCGGAGGTGGCCTCCCCCCACTCCCCCTTGGCGATCCGCGTCATGGTGTTAATCCCCCTGGTGTCGATCCCTCCACCCCTCCATCGATGGTGCCCCTGCCTCCCATCTAGGTATCGATCCCCCACCGGCGGAGCCCCCTCCCCCTCTGACTCGCACTGGGGGTCCCGAGGCCCCTCGGGCCGCATGCCCATCCTCTCGGGTGTAGTACCCCGCTCCGCGAAGGCACTAGATAAATAGAGAGATCGGATTGCTGGCTTTGAAAAACAGAAGACGATTAATCTGGGTGAGTGGACGAAGTCACATTTTATGATTCGCTTGCGTCTAATAAGAATCTGAGCTTTTGAATGAATGTATTGCTAATAACAAGACAGTAATCTTGAGTATGTAAGAGAATCCGTTCACTGTCTGCTAAGAAAGAGAAATGTTTTCTGCTTGAAAAGAAGATGGAATTATTTATGACTTGCTCGATTGATGCATGATGGTTTCATTTGATATTGCATGTGCATTGGGTTATCCACTTAGTGACGAGCTGAACCCTAGAGAGTCACAGCGGCTAGCGACGAGCTGAACCCATGCGAGTCACAGCGGTTAGCGACGAGGTGAACCCAAGAGTCACAGCGGCTAGCGACGAGCTGAATCAATGCGAGTCACAGCGGTTAGCGACGAGCTGAACCCGTGGGAGGCACAACGGCTAAGATGGAATTGAAATGTTGGCTTTTCAAAGATGTTTTCAAAAGAGATGTAAATTGACTCTGTATGCATGAAATGAACATAGGTAAAGAGTATCAAGATCACATCACAAGAAATGTTTTCTCACTAAATAAATAGTGATCATTTCAGACAAATGTAGCTCCTTTGTTCATAATTCACCAGTATGCTGATATACTGACCCACCATCAGTCTGCATGCAGGTGCACTATGCATCGGAAAGGATAGTCTAAAGCGATAGCCCGAGCCTCATCCTCAGGAGCTAGAAATCAGAAGAGATGCCAAGAGATGACATCTGTTGCAAGAGTTGGTTTTGTATATAAAGGGATGTAATGTATGGGAACGGGATCATTATAATCTGTAAAGTTCTGAGAGAATGTAGCATTGTATCAGAAAGAATCGAGAGTTTGTAATCTGTTCAAATGAAATCAAT
Source organism: Iris pallida (assembly GCA_029216955.1). Lineage (NCBI taxonomy): Eukaryota > Viridiplantae > Streptophyta > Magnoliopsida > Asparagales > Iridaceae > Iris > Iris pallida. The sequence goes on from JANAVB010017399.1 coordinate 2,158,032, forward strand.
AAAGAGAATTGTTTCTTGTTACCATTGTGTTCAATGCTAGTATTCTGAAAATATGTCTGCTGCTGCTTCAATTATCTGCGATACGTTCCGCTGCGTATTGTCAATCTTGTCTATCTTGTCTTGCTTCAGGTCTTGGCCTTGTGCAAGTGCAACTTAGGCTTGCACGGCATCATGCCTTAGCGAGGACGAACAGTCTCACAGAGTTCGAAGCGAGGACGAAAGGACTCTACGGGATCGGGGCGTGACAGAATGGTATCAGAGTAACACGATCCTCTGGCCAATTGATTCGATTGAATTCGTAGATGTTCTCCTGATCGAAGTTTCCTTGCCTGCTCGATATCAATAATGAGATGAACGTTCCATACAATAAGTCTGTAAATATTTTTATGATGTCGGCATATGTTTTATCGATTTAATGGATTGAGATTGAAATGCTTGATTGAACAAGAGGCTTGATATGATCTGAATTATGATTTCATGGATTAATGATGATGAAGGATGAGGACTATCGCTGCTAAGAATATCGTGAGTTTCTCCTCAAGTTTTGAGGATGAAACTTCTTTTCGGTGGGTAATTATGTAGTACCCCGCTCCGCAAAGGCACTAGATAAACAGAGAGATCGAATTGTTGGCTTTGCAACAGAAGATGATTAATCTGGGTGAGTGGACGAAGTCTTATTTTATGATTCGCTTGCGCCTAATAAGAATCTGAGCTTTTTAATGAATGTATTGCTAATAACAAGACAGTAATCTTGAGTATGCTTATAAGAGAATCCGTTCACTGTCTGCTAAGAAAGAGAAATGTTTTCTGCTTGAAAAGAAGATGGAATTGTTTATGACTTGCTCGATTGATGCATGATGGTTTCATTTGATATTGCATGTGCATTAGGTTATCCACTTAGTGACGAGCTGAACCCTAGAGAGTCACAGCGGCTAGCGACGAGCTGAACCCATGCGAGTCACAGCGGTTAGCGACGAGCTGAACCCGTGGGAGGCACAGCGGCTAAGATAGAATTGAAATGTTGGCTTTTCAAAGATGTTTTCAAAAGAGATGTAAATTGACTCTGTATGCATGAAATGAACATAGGTAAAGAGTAGCAAGATCACATCACAAGAAATGTTTTCTCACTAAATAAATAGTGATCATTTCAGACAAATGTAGCTCCTTTGTTCACAATTCACCAGTATGCTGATATACTGACCCACCATCAGTCTGCATACAGGTACACTATGCATCGAAAATGATAGTCTAAAGCGATAGCCCGAGCCTCATCCTTAGGAGCCAGAAATCAGAAGAGATGCCAAGAGATGACATCTGTTGCAAGAGTTGGTTTTGTATATAAAGGGATGCAATGTATGGGAACGGGATCATTGTAATCTGTAAAGTTCTGAGAGAATGTAGCATTATATCAGAGAGAATCAAGAGTTTGTAATCTATTCAAATGAATTCAATAAAGAGAATTGTTTTTTGTTACCATTGTGTTCAATGCTAGTATTCTGAAAATATGTCCGCTGGTGCTTCAATTATCTGTGATACGTTCCGCTGAGTATTGTCAATCTTGTCTATCTTGTCTTGCTTCAGGTCTTGGCCTTGTGCAAGCGCAACTTAGGCTTGCACGGCATCACGTCTTAGCGAGGACGAACGGTCTCACAGAGTCCGAAGCGAGGACGAAAGGACTCTGCGGGATCGGGACGTGACATCGGGCTCCGCGTCTAGTCACTCCCCCCAGCCCCAGTGGCGCCCCCCCCGGAGCTGGCGGTAGTGTTGATCCTCCCCCCACCGGTGGCGCCCCCGCCTTCCCTCCTGGTGTCGATCCCCCACCGGCGGAGCCCCCTCCTCGCAGTGGCTTCCGGCAGAGGCTCCTCCCCCTCTGGCTCGTGCTGGGGGTCCCGAGGCACCTCGGCCGCACGCCCATCCCCTCGGGCCCCGTGCCCAAGTCTCTCCCCTCGGGCCCCACACCTCCCTTGGTCCGTGTGTCCCTGTCCTTTTCGGTTTGAATTTTGAATCGGCCCTTGGGTCGCGTGTTGTGTTTCATTTTCGTTTTTTGGGTTTGGCGTTTTGTTCTGGTGGCCAGTGGGCCCGGTCTCTGTACTGTTTGCTCACTCAATAAAATCTTATTTCCAAAAAATAAAATAAAATAAAATTATATATATATATATATTTTATATATATATATATATATTATATATATATATATATAAAATATATATATATATATATTTTTTTATATATATATATATATATGAAAGTATATAAGAATATTATCTATAAGAAATATATATACGAAATACCTACTGTTACATGAAGGCATGGGAACAAGGTGTAACATGCTAAGAAGTGAAGCATGCAAGTATTATATGAAATGTGTTTGATCAAGCTCCCAACCATGCTTAAATCTAAATAACCTATGACAAATACAAAAATAGCAAATGAGTCACATGGAGAGGGGGAAGGAGGATCACATCTGCCATATGCCACGACAGCGAGGCTCACGGGGGGGGTCCTGGCGGGGGCCGGCGTGGGGGCGCTGCAGTGCTGTCGCGTGCACAACAGCTCGCAGCAGCCGCTGCAAAGCAGTGTGCAGCAGTGGCGTGGGGTTGCTATGGTCCTGGCGGCTAGGGGAGCTCCGCCCAGAATCGTCGGGACGAGGGGAAGTGGCGGTCGGCCGAGTTGTGCACGACGGCAGCACTGAAAATGGAGCAGTAGAGGCTGTAGCAACATTGGGAGGAACAGGAGGAGGGGATGAAGATGATGGTGAGGGGTGGAGATGATGGTGAGGATGAAGAAGATGATGGTGGGGGTGTCGGCTGTGTAGTGAAGAAGATGATGGTGGGGATGATGAAGATGATAGCTATGATGGCGATAATAGTGAGGATGAGTGATGGGTACTGTCGGCCAAGGCTTGGAGAGGGGCTGCTGCTAGAAAGAAATAAGAGGGAGGAATATATATGTGTGTTAGAAAGAAAAGGGGGTGTATAGTCGACTGTGAGGGTTTCCTAGGAGGAGAGAGAAAGATAGAGTAACATGGTGTAAGCTTTACAAAAAGCAAGTAGGTGTTGTTGGGGTGTGATTGGCCAAGGTATTACATGTGTCATAGGAGCTTTCTCCAAGATTATTGGTGTATGGCCAAAGGGGGCTAATTGGTATGAAGGAGGGTTTGAATGAAATTAAGTTGGAGATCTCTCCCTAAATTGGGATTAGGAGTTGGTCATTTGGGATTAGGAGGAATAGTGCTAGGGTGTTTGGTGTTTTATAGGGATGCATTGGTGTTGTGTGTACAGGTATGGACAATAAAGATGACATGGTGCTTGGGTTGAGTCTAGTTGGGTGGGGTCGGGTCACAAATGGGTATTTGTGAATTAAATGGCTTAATGTAGTCATTTAATAATCACGAAAAAATTAGTAGCATACGGGGGCTCAAATGAATGGGACACAAGTGGTATGTGTATAATAGGCTTAATATGGATCATGTCTATATCTTGGGTTGACAGATTTGGGTCAAAATGGTGTCTCCAATTCGAGTTAGAAATAAATGTTACTCCGTAGGGTGAATCGAGATTGGGTCTTATGTCAGAAAAGTTGTGCGATAAAAATAAAGTACAAGATGGTGTGTCTGAGTGGGACACAATGGTCACGGGTGTAAAGTGTCTTGACTAGATCATGCATAGAAAGTTGGTTTTGTGAAAACGACTAGTCTTGTGCTCCTAATTTAAAAGTCATGGCAACGTGCATATGATAATCAAAAATAATGGTGGAAAATCATTATTAACTTAGAAAATCATAATTAATCATATTAAATCCCTAATTAATCTAGATAAAATCTAATTAAAATTTTAGAGGCCTTACAGAAGGCCCCTTCGTCATAGAGATGGTGTACTCTAACGCTGCCTACTGACTTGCAAAACCAAATGGAGATTTGTTCATGATGCCGATAAACGGTAAGTTCCTAAATAAGTATATATTATGCTTGAGATCCCTCAACATGTGCTTCCATCTCCCCAGCAGGAGAACTTATGAACTCAACCATTGGGTTCACTCCCCTTCTTTCATAATCATATGCTTCTGGAGCCCAGTTGTTCTATTGCATTCTCTTCCTAGTAGAAAACATCCATGTCCATATCACCTCTGAGTTGTTTCTCTACATCTCCACAAAGCTAAATCTTATATTCTGTAAGATCACACTAAAATCTATGTTTACCATGTCCATATTACCTCTGAGTAGACATTCTAACAACCTCCGCGTTGTTACACCGCGATCATAGAACATCCACGTCCACATCACCTCTGAGTTGTTCTTTGTATCCCACCGAGTTCACTCCTACCACGTCCACATCACCTCTGAGTAGGAAAACTCTAACATCAATCCCATATTTACCACGTCAATGTCACTTCTGAGTAAATATGTGGGTTCCCTCTCTCAACTTATTATCTCCACCTAGAAACCAAGGTGCACAAAAGATAATAGGTCAATCAAAAATCACAAGTTCATCACAAAAGTTGAACAAACAAAAGTTCTTTATTTCCTCATCCAATAAAGGACTATATTGACATAGAAAAGAAACAAAAAGACAACTACGTCTCAAACAAAAAGAACAAAAGAATGAAAGACTAAGGGTCAACAGACATCTCATCAATACGGCGCTTCAAAGCTTCAGCCCTGGTCACCACAGTCGCTAAGACCCAACGCTCAGCTTCATGGCATATCGCTTCCTTGGCCTCAGTGGCGATGTCAGCTGCATGTTTATCATCCAACTCCTCCTTCTGACGAAACAAGAAAGCCAAATGGCGGGTAAACTTTGCCGCTTCTTTCTTGAGCAGGACGTGTTCAGCCTGTGCTCGTTCAGAATCAACTAGAAGTTGAGCCCCCTGTTCCTGAAGGAGGCAAATCTTGGCCTCAACTTCCACTATGCTAGCATTCAGAGATTCTCGCAGATTGGCCTTCTCTTCCATAGACGAAGACAACCGCTGCTTCATGGCCTCAGCATCGGCCAGCTCTTGTTCCCAGATAGCCATGGTGCCCATCTAGGCTGACTCAACCTCAGCCACCAACCTGCTCTGCTCCTTCTCTATCAAAGCAGAAAAATTATTCCGCCGAATGCTCTAGAGCTCAATAAGGTGATGATCGAGCTCAGCAACAGAAGCCTCCAAGATCTCAGCCATATGGTCATGACCCTGATGAGATCGAATCAACCCAATGTGCAGGATCGCCATCGCCCTCGCAGTTGCAAAAATACTGCCTTGTTCCAGTACAGTAGACATCCCTCTCCTCAACATCTTGTACAAGGCCTCGACGATATACTTTACCTATTTGTCTATGTTAGCTAATACTTGAGGCGTCATAGCAGGAGCTGTTAGAGTCACTACGTAATCCGGGAGGGTAGTCAAACCTGCAGAGGTCGTTACATCTTGGCTTAATAAATCCATTTTTTCTGACTCGTGGAATCTTTAGTCATCGTGCCTTCAGGATGCAAGATCGGGGCTACAATATTCACCGTCTCCGTCTGACGGGTGACGTCGCTAGAGCCATCTACCGTCGGAGCTAAATCCCTTGATGGACCCATCACAGTTCCCCAAGTGGGCTGGACAAAAGGAGCCCCCTCCACCATATGGGCCTTACCCTTATCAAGACCTGCCCTAGAAGGTCCACCCATATCAAGACCCATTGTAGCAGGCTCAGAAACAATAATAGCAGCAGGAGCAAGCCCCTCCATTCACCCCTGGTAAAACAACAGGGGTAGCACCGGGAGACAGAACGTCTACTTCCTCCTCTCTCCTATGGGACATGAGTAGGACTCGACAGTCGAGGCATTTTTTTCTACTTCAACTAAAACAAGAGTAGGACTCGACGATCGAATCTTCTCTCCCGCCTCGACCTCCGTCGCTGGGATAGGAGTTGGGCTTGGCAGTGAAGTCACTTTAACTTCCACCTCCCGTGCAGTCAGAAGGCCCACCGGTTCCTCTATATTATGATCAGGCGAGGGCTCAGCTGTCATCTCCCCAGCCGGCTCTCCTCCGCCCATCACGGAGTCTTTCTCAGTGTTATCAACATCAGGGATGTCTTCCAGAGAGGACGAATCCCAACCAACTTCCTCCTTTGGAGGACCTGGTATGGTAACCTCCTTCGAGGCCTCCACAATAGTCTTTGTGGTACTTACTGCCGGTTGCTTCACTACATGTGAAGGCCCTACTTTATCTTCCTGAACAATCGATGGGGATGATTCAACGTTCTCAGATGCCACTACGTCAATGGCATCACCCCGAGTATGGTCAAAGGCAGACAAAACTTCCACCTGAACTGTCACGACCCGCACCCGCTAAAAGGGCACGTGACGCGACAACGCCCAGCCCTTACCGTAAAAACGGCGTGGAACGCTGTAGATTTTCTAGTCTGACAACAGTTTATATATATAACAAAACCTGTCGAGAATATGGTCAACTCCGAACGGAGGACAAGTAATGAATATATATAAGTACTCAAATCACAATCTAAGATGATAAAGTAAAGACTGAAAGATAAAGACAACAAGACGATAATAAAATAATAACCTGTCAAGTCCAAACACCAAATAATATACAAGTCCAAGTCTCTAATACAATCCATAATAATAATAGTCTCAAAAGTAGCTGGAGACAAAGTCCAGTATAAAAGACCTACTCTAACTAAACAATAGGTAAGGTCTCGCCAGGCGAAGCTAAGCCCTGCTGGACCAAAGTCTCCAGGTCTAGGCCCACTACGTCATCCGGACCGTAGTAGGTACAGTAATCTCCCTTATCTGCATCTATAATATTTTCAACATATCCTGTCAGGATGGAACGAGTACAATCTACTAACAACAGTTCACAAGATATGACAAAAGCTATAAGACTATAAATAGAGAGTATATACAAGAAAATCATGGAATGTACATGTGAATATCATGGCAAGGTAAGCTGTAAAACAAGAGCTAGAACAAGGCAAGTAAACTGATCATGGCATATACAAGAAATCAAGAATCATATATCTAGGTGTGTGAATACTAGCTACAGCATGTGGCCGGCTTGGGTCTTGTATAAGGTCTACTGGCCTGGTTAATCATACGTGAAGTGTATGATTAACACTCACAAGGTCTACAAGAGTAACAAGGTGGATAATGACCACACATCTACACTAGTACTCCCCGTCCCCGACTGGTAGAGTGGATCCAAGCAAGACACGTTATGACACGAGATTCTACGAGAAGGGAGCAAGTCTTCTCGAGAATCGGCATCCATATGCTGCACAAGAACTACAAGGGAGCTTGCACAAGATATACCAAGATAACGGGGAATAACATCTCATGTCGGGATCCATGAATACCAATCCGTGTGACCAATGTATCGAGAACAAGCATATCCATACTAATTACATGAATCATAACAATCATTATAAATTAGAAAAGTGTCAGAGAATGTACTCGCCTGAAATATGATATGGTATGTCAACTGGAGCAAATGCAGCGTCTCGAGGACCTATAGAGAACAAGACGTATCAATACTATGCTTAGGAAATAAAGTCAAGATAATTTAAATCCTATTAAGTCATTCTAGGTCAAGACACATCAAACTAGACTGTACGAGGTCATTCTAAGTCATATTAGGTCTAGCTAGGTCATACTGGGTCAGCGCAAGTCAAACGGAATTAATCTAGGACAATTTGAGTCAACAGTTGACTTTTGGTCAACCGGTCAACTCTGGTCAACCGTGGTCAACTCTGGTCAACCCTAGGTCAACTCTAGGTCACTGGTGACTAACAGTTGACTTTTGGTCAACTGCACAAGTCTAATGGAATTTGGAACTAAATTGGGTAAAGTGTTGACCCATAGTTGACTTTTGCTCTAAAAAGTCAACCATGGTCAACCGGGGTCAAGACTAGGTCTAGACGGCTATTTCTAATAATTACCAACCTCTACAACCCATATCCAAGTCCATCTTGGACTTCGAAACCCATATCTTGGCCGTAGGCCAATTTCCTATTTTACCCTTAAAAAGGGCAAAATTCTACCTTCGGCGATTATCTAGTTAGCCTACCTACGCTTGATATTTCGACCCGATCTCCCTAGGGTAGTATGATACTAGCCTATACATATATTACCTACCAAAATACCTAAGTAAAGTGGACGTTTAGTCCATCTTACGGCCCATTGCCGATATCTTAAATATTTCAAGATACGCAATGGTACGGCGCGATACCGGCGCCCTACAACCCCAATTTCCACTCGGAAGCCTACCCGCAAAATCTAATCCACGTATTCTAGGTCCATGCCAAGTTTCGTCGCGATCCGATACTCGGAGCTCAAATTCTCCTTCTAACTCGATTTCTCCCCTTTACTCTATTTCCCACTTCTCTTCTCCTAACTTCTTCTTCTAACTTCTTCTTCCTATTCTTTCTCTAATTCTTCTCCTCCTTACTAATTTCTATTCTCCTTTCCTATTCTCTTCTAATCCTCTTCCCATTCTTTTCCTAACTTCTTCTATTATTCCCTTCTACTTCTCTTCTCATTCTTCTAACTTTCTCCTTTCCTCCTAACCTTTCTTTTTCTAATTCTTCCTAAACTTCTTCTAACTTTCTCTTCTATTTCTAACTCTCATCTAACTCTATAACTACCTATCTATACTTATATATAAACACATATATGTATACATATATATATATAAGTGGGGGTTAAAAAGGGGCTTAAGGGGGCCAAAATGGGGGGTTTTAGGGGGGAAACTGCTGCTACAGCCGCTACCTGCTGCTGCTACTGCCTGGTGCAGCTGTAGCTGCTGCTACAGGGCTGCTACTGCTGCTTTTTTCTCTTCTTTTCTTCTTCTACTTCATCTCTACTACTTCCTCCTCTTTCCTATATATATATATATTTATATATATATATATATATATATATATATATATATATATATATATATATATATATATATATATATATATATATATATATATATATATATATATATATATATCTATCCTCCTATCTATCTATATATCTATCTATCTATATATCTATCTATATATATTTTTTTTCTATATATATATATATATATATATATATATATATATATATATACATACACATATATATATAATCTAAATCCATATATCTTTCTCTACATCACACACACTCCTCTATATACATATATATACACACACACACACACACACACATATATATATATATATATATATATATATATATATATATATATATACACACACCCTCCCACAAACACACACTCACACTCTCACACACTCACACTCTCACACACTCTCATGACACAAACACCACCACCACCATTCTCTACACACACACACAAATACATATACACAAATACTACATATATATATATATATATATATATATATATATATATATATATATATATATATATATATATATATATATATATATATATATATATATATATTTATATATATATATATATATATATATATATATATATATATACCACTTAATATATAAATAACACCCAAATAAATCCTTAACCTAGATTATTAGGAAACCTAATAAATTTATGGGAAAAATGTAGAGAACCCTCATCTCTACAATTAATGTGAAGGAATTAAAAACAAAGAGCAATAAATGGGGGAATTAAAGGCTTACCTAAATTAGGTTTGCTTGAAGGAAGAAGAGGCTTGAGAAAGAAATGGATTTTGAGAGAGAGAGAGAGAGAGAGTTTGCTTAGAGAAGAAGAAAGGGGGGGGATTATACATAGCCGACCAAGGCTTTGGGGTTATTGGGTTGGGGATCCACTAAGCCCCCAACCCATTAAGCTTAGTTTGGTTTGGTTTGAAATCGGTTTGGTTCGGTTCGTTTCGGTTTAGCTCTAACTAACTAAATTAGCCTCTATAATGACTAATTAAGCCATGAAAGATGGGTTAAAGATTTCTAGCCTAATTATGATGGTATGTGGGCCAAGCCCAGCTAGTATGTGGGTCCCACTAGGGTCCAGGCTACCCGGATCTCCAATTTGAGTCCGAATTGGATAAAATCCAAACCAACCCAAATAAATCCCAAAAAATCACATAAAATCAAATAAAATTTCTAAAAATTATAAAACTTGAAAAATGATGAAAATACCCCTAATTCAAAAACTAGGGGTGACAAATCTACCCTCCTTAAAAAATTTCGTCCTCGAAATTCAAACGGTTGTACTCTTCTCTAGGTCAAGCACCCCACAATCAAGGTCTACTAAATTTTATCCTAAGTTATATAACATGTAAACCAGGAAATCAGAACACATGCATGGTTTTAAATCTCTACAGTATCGTGTTATTGCAGTCTTCATTGGGATTTTCTATTTAATCTAGCATGATCATCACATATGCAACTAAAGGTACTAAGAAAGCAATAATCAATCAATGGGCGGAAAGAACAGGTAAAAGAAAGAGCAAGACCCTACCTCCTAGTCCAATGCGTGCAGGATCCTCAACTGTCATCGCAAAAGCCCTGTCCTGGCGGGGTATATCCCGCTGCTGGTGGAGGGCGTGATGCGGTACCATAGGTGGCCTACCCTGTGCTCCCTGAGCTGCTACCGCTCCACGGCTATCCTGCGAGGGTTCGCAAGACAATCTCTCAACTGATGTCCAGCCTCCCCGCAGTAGAGGCACAAACCCAGCCTCTTCCGGCAAACCTCCCAGACGTGACCAGGTCTCCTGCAGAAGTGGCAAGGAGCCCCATGCTGAGCCTGCCTCGGCTGAGTGTGCTGCACCTGCTGAACCGGTGCTCTAGTCTAATGCTGGAAAGTCTGATGCTGAAGCTGAGGGCGCTTAGCAGCCCCCGCGCTGCTACTGGCCCCCGAGAACAGCTCACAATCCCTCTTCGGCTTCAAGCCCCACTCCCTCTCTACCTTCCGAGCCTTCGCATAAATCTCTGCATATGTCGCATAGAAGGAAGGGATCAGGATCTTGATATCCCATGTCAATCCCTCCCGGAAGCGCTCTGCTCGGATCACCGGGTCACTCACCATGTACTCGGCGTATCGGCTCAGCCGGCCGAACTCTGCCGCATACTCCTCCACGGTCATACCGTCCTGCTGCAGGTTCTGAAACTGCCGCACTAGGCCGATCTTATCCGTAGAGTAAAAGAACTTCTCTCTGAACAGGGCCCGAAACTCAGCCCATGTGTGGCCCTCTCCCGCAAGAGCCGGCTCGTTCTGGAACCACGTCTGGGCAACATCTAGCAACTGTAAGCCAACCGCCTTGACCTTCAGGTCGTCTGCCAGGCGGAAGGCCCTCATCTGACGCTCGATATCTTCGAGCCAGTCATCAGCATAAATAATGCCCTCGGTCCCCTTGAAATCCCTCGGACCAAGCTTCTTGAAAGCCTGGATATCCCCGACCTTTGGCTGCTGCTGAACCTCCCTCTGCGGAGCCCCACGCTCCACAGCCGCCATAGCCAACCTGTGTGCATCCTCCATGCCCTGGCGCATGGCCTCGGTCTGTCTCATCTGAGCCTCGTGCTGGGCCCGCTGGGACTCCAACACATGCTGACAGAATGCGAGCATCTGCCCCATCTCTGTGGACATAGAGGGCAATTGAGGAATAGCTCCCATCGTCACCGGAGGAGTCCCCTGCTGAGGAGGAGGAGGAAGAACGCCCTCGACAACTCCCGTTGTGGCCCCTGGCACTGCGGAAAGAGCACCCGCAATGACCACAGGGACAGTCATCGAAAGCGCTGGAGGAGTACCCCCGAGGGCTCCTACTGAAGTCCCATCAGCCGGGGAAGTGACCGGAGCCTGTCCGCTAGAGGTGACAGACCTCTCCGTCTCCCCGTGCTCCTCGCTAGGAGAGTGAGTCATAACCATCCTGGAGACAGATTGAAAGGAAGATATCAATATGGAATAAGAAAGATTATATCAAAGGAGGACAGCTAGAATGCATAAATCAAGATCAAAGACGGTAAGCAAGATAAGCAAGGAAAGATCCTAGTGTGATTGAGTACTCTTAGCCTATAGCCTATCCTAGATACGTACCGCAGGCTCGTAATAGCACTCTTAGTCGAGCGCCACTACGATATCGCACTAATTACGACTTTAGGACCTACGTGGGCCACCACTAAAACGTGTCACGACCCGCACCCGCTAAAAGGGCACGTGACGCGACAACGCCCAGCCCTCACCGTAAAAACGATGTGGAATGCTGTAGATTTTCTAGTCTGACAATAGTTTATATATATAACAAAACCTGTCGAGAATATGGTCAACTCCGAACGGAGGACAAGTAATGAATATATATAAGTACTCAAATCACAATCTAAGATGATAAAGTAAAGACTGAAAGATAAAGACAACAAGACGATAATAATATAATAACCTGTCAAGTCCAAACACCAAATAATATACAAGTCCAAGTCTCTAATACAATCCATAAAAATAACAGTCTCAAAAGTAGCTGGAGACAAAGTCCAGTATAAAAGACCTACTCTAACTAAGCAATAGGTAAGGTCTCGCCAGGCGGAGCTAAGCCCTGCTGGACCAAAGTCTCCAGGTCTAGGCCCACTACGTCATCCGGACCATAGTAGGTACAGTAATCTCCCTCATCTGCATCTGTAATATTTTTAACATATCCTGTCAGGATGGAACGAGTACAATCTACTAACAACAGTTCACAAGATATAACAAATGCTATAAAACTGTAAATAGAGAGTATATACAAGAAAATCATGGAATGTACATGTGAATATCATGGCAAGGTAAGCTGTAAAACAAGAGCTAGAACAAGGCAAGTAAACTGATCATGGCATGTACAAGAAATCAAGAATCATATATCTAGGTGTGTGAATACTAGCTACAACATGTGGCCGGCTTGGGTCTTGCACAAGGTCTACTGGCCTGGTTAATCATACATGAAGTGTATGATTAACACTCACAAGGTCTACAAGAGTAACAAGGTGGATAATGACCACACATCTACACTAGTACTCCCCGTCTCCGACTGGTAGAGTGGATCCAAGCAAGACACGTTACGACACGGGATTCTACGAGAAGGGAGCAAGTCTCCTCGAGAATCGGCATCCATATACTGCACAAGAACTACAAGGGAGCTTGCACAAGATATACCAAGATAACGAGGAATAACATCTCATGTCGGGATCCATGAATACCAATCCGTGTGACCAATGTGTCGAGAACAAGCATATCCATACTAATTACATGAATCATAACAATTATTATAAATTGGAAAAGTGTTAGAGAATGTACTCGCCTGAAATATGATATGGTATGTCAACTGGAGCAAA
>JANAVB010017399.1:2176302-2286302 GCA_029216955.1 Iris pallida
CCCCTCCTTGAGATAGAGTAAGCTCATATTTCATCCACATCTTCGAAGCAAGACTGCAGAAGGTCGTCAATGGCAACTGATGCTCTATTTGACGAACATACATGTTAAGGCCCATTGCCTTGAAAACCAATCCTCTCTGATCTTTAGCACCTTCGCTTCAGTGGAGGTCTAGCGATCACGAAACAGAAACTCATGTTTCTAAAAAAATATGGCATCAGACTCAGCAGATTTGAGCTTGCCACTCTCCATCATGCCTTGGAGAAAAGAGTAGTGCTGATCTCATATCTGTGTCATCCTCTCTAGTGATTGGTCCTGCATAATCACAGTTTTAGCTGGGTTGACTACTTTTTTATTAAAGTCCAGACGCATCTGACAGAGAGCAGGGTCTAGAAGGACTTCATTCAACAAAGGTAAGTCATTAACAATGCCGCACAATAGAACCAAGTGTCAACAAAAGAACTCAGCCCCTCGGGTTAAAAAAACTCATGTATAACTCGGCATCAGCACATGCAAAACAGCGGCACATCAAGAGCCTGGCACATCATGTGGACAAAAGCCCACGCGCACAAAATGAATCCTACCAAGGTGCTTACACAGGATCGAAGCCCATACGCATTGGAAGGGTAGCTTCGGCGCATCATCAGGACCAAAGTCCACGCACGTCAGCAGAAAAGCTTCAGCACATCATCAGGACTAAAATCTATGCGCGTCTGCGAAGAAAGTTTCGGCGCATCATCAGGATCGAAATCCATGTATGTCAACATAAAAGAAGAAGCCTAGGCGCATCCTCAGAGTGAGGCTCACATAGTCGAACCCATGCGCTTTGGCGAATGGTTTAAAGCGTGCACCAAAGTATCTATGCAAAAGCTCCCAAGGTAGCCGTTCACCACCAATCACCTCCAGCCATACATCGACGTGCGTCATCTCGACGGCCGACGACTCCTCGACGTCGACTTTAACAATCTTCTTGCCTCTACCCCTGCCTCGGCCAACACCTCTATGGGGAGTCTTGAGGGCCATATCTCACTAAAGCTAGGGATTTTTCGAAGAGGAAGAAGAAAGCTCTAGGAAAGAAGAAGAAAGAAAGCATAAGACTCTTTCTTTCATCTAGCACATATTTATAGGCTCTGCCTAACGCATGAACCGATGAGACATGACATCAGCAGCAGACGCTTCGGGTCTCGTAAAACTGATGGCTCTATATCTTCTAAAAGATTATTATTATCACTCGCAAAACGAGGCGATATCTTCTTGACATTTAATCGGGAAGAGTATGTGCCAACAAGCCTATGCGCGGAGCAGCCATGCGCCCAAACTAGGCATGCACCCAGAGCATCTACTGACCATGCTTCTTAGTTCAAATATTCCAAAACTCAGCAGAAAGTTTTAAAAAATTTGAAGGTGGTCTTGTAGACGCATGGAATTTTAGGCCAATCTAAAGGTCAGAACCCCTATGCGCCCCAAAATGCCATGCGCCCCAACACATCATACGCCAAAGAATTCAAAAATAGAATGTTGCCACATCATTTCAGAAGACAACGAGTAGAAAAGGTACATGAAGATTGATTTTTTATTCTATATAAAAAGTCTATTACATGTACAAATACAACAAAAGTCTACTACAAAGAAGAAAGCCTAAACTACAGCTAGGCTCATCACCCAGACAATTCAGTATAAGCACATCACTCTTCCTTGTTAGATCAAATCACTTCCTCGAGTGCTTCGGCCAATGAAACATTTATTGAGCAGAACGTGGGTTGGCAATCAATCCAAACCCGGTGGCTCTTTCAACATAACAGAAGTCCGGGCACGACGACCCCGATCTTTGGATGCAACAGGTACCCAATGCCATCTCGTAGAAAAATACTGCCAATAAGGGGTTCGAACATAAGATATTGTATCCATAGCAAACTCGGCACATCTCAGTCTTTTGAAGGAGTTCATCGTCAAAGCTTCTTTGAACGAGGAGATCTGCAACCCACAGTGCAGCGTCTCACCAAGGAGGAGGATCAATCAAATTCGTCTCCATTTGGGAAGAGAAGTAAAACGAGAAACAAAATTTCTCATCATGCTGCTATTTATAGGCCAAGACAAAACAAACCCATGCACCAAGTGGCAACTTTCCCCAAGTCAGTGCAATAAACTTGCTTTTATGGTGATGAATCTGCCACTTCGAATTCAGCTAAGTCAAAAGAGTCATTAATGCATCGAAAGACTCAACAAAGACCAACCAAAAGTGATGCGCCATGCACCCTGCAGCACCATGGGCCTCATATCGATGTGCCCAGTGGAACACAGAATGATGTGCCCAAGGACGTACAAATATGCGCCCACCTAAGCTCGCCACCTGTCGAAGCATTTAATGTTAGAGTGACTGAAACGACAGCAGCACACGTCTCGAAGTCAGAAAAGTTAGCTTTTGTAGAAGACGAAGAGACGCAACCATCACTCTTTTGTCAGTTACGACTGTGCTCCACCATGTGGCCGATGAACCACCCACATGCGCCTACGCAACCATGCCCCAAAACTCCGCATGCACCTCCACAGCCATGCGCCAAAAGCTCTGCATGCGCCTCGACAGCCATGTGCCCAGACTAGTTTCTTTTGACTCCTAAAAGTCATGGACCAAGTCTTCTTATGCACCAGATCCTAGGCACATCCTGACAGATCATTCTCCGCCAAATCTGAGATCTTTGAGCTATGGACATACGCCACGTGTCTTTGACTCAATTCTGCTCAAGAATGGGTGCTAATCACCCAAGATCTCTGCAATAATCAAATCTCAACAACTGCCACGTGTCAAATCCCCTACAACTCAGCAGTGCAGTTCAAACAGTTTTAGCTCCAATTACTGGGCGCATCGTCTATGCGTCCAATAGAATTAGCCATGTGGCGTCCCTACGTATAAAGTTCTCTATGCATGCATAAGCAGATCATTTTGTTGCCTACAAATAGAAGGATCATTCCTCCATTCAAGCCCCCTGAAGTTTGACACTACTTGTTAAAAAAGCCCAGAGCTTCCACTTGTTGAACATTTAAAAAATGCTTTAGCATCCAAAGCTACCCAAACTTCCAAAGAGTCCGAGATCGTCGTCAGATCGTCAGCAGAGTTAAAGAATTACCACTCGCTCTATCGACACAGTTCACAGATAAAAACAAAAAAGTACTCCTAGGATTACATCAAAATCCTATATTGTACTCTGTTCAGTTTGTAATTAGATACAAAAGTTCAATACAAAAACTTGTTCCTCTTGTTTTTAATGGCAAACAATTAACATTAAAATTAATATTAACACTAGACTAAAATTTGCATTAACATTAACAAAAAAAAAGGGTAATTAATTTTTTGGGTTAAAATATGACATGTCAGCTGCAATGTCAACTGCCATGTCAGATACGACATAATGGAAGATGGCATCACCCAAATATTTTGGGAGCCAAATAGCATAATTGTATGTAAAAAAGGAAGCTCAAACCGGGGAAAAGAAGCACCCAATTTTTTTATTTTAGTTCGCCCGCGAGACTATTTACCTAATTCTCTTTATCCCATCTCTCACTCTAGGGTTCTCTCTCAAAGGTACTCTCTCTCTCTCTCTCTCTTTCGCTGACCTCCTTTTCTTTATCTTTTTCCTTCTTCTTTCTATTTATTTAAGGTTTTGTTACACGACCATCCGGCTCTCTTTTTTCTTCTTCTTCTTCTTCTTCTTCTTCTTCTTCGTTAAGGATTTAGTATACTAGACCTTATGGCCCGATTAAGGACTATTAAGGATATGCTTTATATGTTATTGTCGACAACCTAGTCTTCGTCTTTTTTATTTAGGATTTTCACTGATTTTATTTTGTTATTATTTTACAGGACCACGAGAACGATGGTTGTGCCTCCTTTCCTAATATTTTATAAAGACAAACAAGATCAACGGCCGCACCATGGGATAAAATTAATTTTTAACTAGTAGTCAACATATAGACTTTTTTGTATTTCAAGTATTACGGTGGGTAAGTGCTTCAAAAAAATTCAAGATGCCAGCGAAAAGCAATTTTCAAAGAAAAAAAGTTATTCTATTAATTGTTTAATGGGTGTAGATAACATTTTCCAAAGTAAAAGATTACTTATTAATTGTTCTTAAAATTAGATTCCATCAACAAAATTTATCTGGCATCATAGACCACCTCGAAGAATTTTGTCTCAAAAAATGTCAAAAATAGTGTCAAAAATATTTATTGTAGTAACAAATATTAAAATTAAGGTAGTATTAAAAATAACATTAACAGAAACTATAATTCTTATTAAATTAAACTTAAACTTAGATCCCATCAATAACGTGTCGATGGCAGCGCAAACCAAATTGAAGAGTCTTGTCTAAAAAAAGTTTCTTACATTCATATAGTTGATGAAGTACATAATTCCAGATTTATATAGCCAGTTCTTCCCCAAACGTTTTACACAATTGTTCTAAAGTTGTGTTCACTGTAATTTGCACAGGAATTCTAGACTCAGTCTTGTTAGTATCACTAACAGCGGCCTCATTCAACCATTGGAATGCACTGTTGCATTTTTGACATTGTAAGAATCTTTTTCCCTTGTTGTGGCTCCTCTTTGACACAAAGATATCTCTCTTTCCTCCACAATTTGGATTAGGGCAAGTGGTTTCTTCCCAAGGGCATTATTTCTTCCAATGATCTAAGTCACCACATGTGAAACAACCTTCCCTTTGAATTGTTGAATGTGAACTTCCATATTTGGCTTCCATTATAGCAGCATCCAGCCACTGTAAATCATAGCAGAGGTGGCACTTCAGAAATTTGCTACCAGAATTTGCCTTCGTATTTGACTTCAAAAGGTACCTAATCCCCTTGCAGTTTCCAATGTTACAAGGTGAGCTCAAAAACGAACAATTATCTGCAAGGTGAGTGTTCTTCGAACATAACTGACATTTCTCCTGAACCAAACAAAATAGAAAATATTAGAGAGCTACGTAACAGTTTAAAAATGGAAGAGAGAGTGGAAGATAGAACCACCACCATTACCTTTGTCGCAGAGTGCGCCATGGGAGCTCGGTAGGCTACGATTTCTAGTTTAGCAGATAGATTGGAGATTGGTCTTTGTATTAATTGTTACCTAGTGGGTTATGAAGGATGGAGAGTAACATTAATTAAAATAAATTTGGGGAAAGTGTATATATGATTAGCAATTGGGGAGTAACACTATATGCATGTTGCTATTAATACTATGTTATTGAAAAAAATTACACACTAGTAAATGTAGCACTAAATGTTGTTGTATGCTTTATTCTTTTGATAACCAAATTTCTCCAGGTGTCCTCATGTTTATGGCATTGGAGAAGATGAAAGGATGGTTTGTTTTATCATTTTCGTTTGTTTGATAACCAAATTTGTCCCGCACTTCAGTCCGAAACCAAAAGGGGAAAGGGGCGCCACGCGGAGTTGCGGGCCTTTTTGCTGTCAAATTCTGCAGACTGTTTATCATTTTTGTTTGTTTTGTAAATGTGCATTTCCTCTCTTCGTATTGTATCTTCTCCTTTGCTTTACAATAATCTATGTTTTCCTTAATGGCGGGGTCAGAGGGTGAAACTGAGCGTCAAAAGGAACGATTAGATGATGATGAAGTACTTGAAGCTGTTAACTTAGGAGATGATAAAGAACCAGAGGAAGAACACAAAGCAGAAATGCATCATGACGATGACATCAACGGAAACAACGATAAGTTATATCGCTTCATCATTCCTAATAGATTTACGAACTGTATTAAATTATAATTACTTCTAATACAAATTTTGTCTAATTTTGGTTTTTCGGGATGAAGATGAAACTCAAATTGATTTTGATAAAACGGTGATAAAAAAAAATAATGCAGTCAGCAACATTAACAAAGACCCAAAGGACCTCGTAAATGATGACATAGTTGGCTTACACTTCAACTCTATTGAAGAAGCATACTTTTTTATCGAATATATTCAAAAATTGAGCAATATTTTGGATGGTCACACTAGAAGAATGAACAGAGTAAAGACAAATCTGGGATGGTCAGAGGTCGTAGTTGAGCAATATTTCGGATTCTGTATGAAAGTTCAACAAAACTGTGGGTTTCCAAATTATTTAGAGTACATCACAACCATACTCTGGCAAATAATTTTGAAAAAGTTTTTTGAGATCCCATCGAAAGATATCATACGCAAAATTGGAAGAAGCGAAGCTGATGAAACAAGCCGAGATGAAGATTTCAGCAATATGGAATTTATTAATGCATAAGAAAGGTGGCTGGGATAATGTTAGATGGATGAAAAAAGATCTATACAATGCTTTAGCTAATGATTGTAGAGAAGTAAACAATTTGGATGCAACGACAGCACTTACCTATCTACAATCTAAAGAAGATATTGACTCTGATTCCTTCTACGCGTACAAGGTAGATGAAGATTCCAGATTGAGCCATCTACTTTGGGTCGACGGTGCAAGTCGATTCGATTATGAATTATTTGGAGATTCACTAGCATCATATAAAACAAATAGATGTCAAATGTCGTTGGTGGTTCTAGTTGGTTCAAACAATCATGCAATGACTTATGTGTTTGGGCTTGCATTAATCCATAACGAGTCTGTAGATACATATTCTTGGGTTCTACAAAATTCCATGAGTGTATGGGGGCAAATTACCAAAGACAGTTATCACGGATGGTTGCAGATCCATGAATAAAGCAATTGAGGACTTAATGCCCTGCGTACCACATAGAACATGTTCATGGCATATCCTACATAATTTAATAAAACATGTACACAGAGAAGGTTTTGTAGGAGAATTGAGGAATCTGATTAACAGGTACATCTCACACTTGGTAGTTTAATTTGAAGTATGTTGTTACAATTTTTTTAATAATCAATTTTAAAACTTTTATTGTTGGCCATGATTTTTAATAAGGTACTATTCAAGGAATGAATTCGATAGTTGTTGGCATAAGATGCTATAAGAT
This sequence comes from Iris pallida, assembly GCA_029216955.1. Taxonomy (NCBI): domain Eukaryota; kingdom Viridiplantae; phylum Streptophyta; class Magnoliopsida; order Asparagales; family Iridaceae; genus Iris; species Iris pallida. The sequence goes on from JANAVB010017399.1 coordinate 2,183,292, forward strand.
TATAATATAGAGAACAATGAGTGGACAGAAGCATTGTACAGTACGAGGCATCAATGGACAGACACATTCCTTCGTGAAAATTATTTTGGTGGGTCTACTGTAACAAATATATGTGAATCAATGAACTCTTTTCTGAAATAATTTTTGTCTGAGAAGCTATCACTATGTAAGGCCCTTCGACATATTGACCACGGTTTGCCTGCCTTATGTTACGGCGAGATGAGTAAGCAATCCATTGATAAACTCTCGACACTCAGTTTGAATCAAACTAGCATGGCCGTAATAGAATATCAATTTGCATCAGTTTACACTAAAAATGTGTTCTTAGAGGTAAGGAAGGAAATCACACGTTCTGATAAATATGTTGTTGTCCAGCATGACAAGATAGGAGATGAAAAGGTCTGCACTATCGAAAAGTATTTGTTGAAGGACTATCCTAACCGCAAGGTTATATTTTCTAGTAATGAGAACAAAATAACCTGTGACTGCTTATGGACGGAGAGCAAAGGGATTCCTCGTAGGCATATTTTTCAGCAATGAAGACTTTGCATCTGTCAGAGATTCCAAAGAACTTAATTAAATATCATTAGTTGAAGGATTGAAAAGACATATATCTCTTCGGACCTGGCGCAGAAAGAAAATTCATCCACCCAGACAGGATTGAGAGCACAAGGTATGGTGCTATTAATGAACAAGTTAATATGTCCACGTATTATTGTAAAAAATCAAACAAAATTCAAAAGAAGGGAACCGAGTTGATGTCAACTGTGCTGATTGAGTTGCAAAAAATGGTTACCGTTGTTGGCGAAGAAAAAATACATAGCTAATGCAGTTCGTCGAGGGCATGAAGCTATTAAAGAGCCACACCCGGTAGCAACAAAAGGAAGGCCTTCTCAAAGGAAATCAAGCCAGATAAAAGAAAGTCAGACTCATGCCAAGCCTAGAATCTGCAGAGTTTGTAAAAAAAATGGGTCATGATTACTGTAATTACAAAGTACGGAAGCGTTGTTACGAGGAAGGGTTAATGGAACCAAATGATATGAGCAACTAAGTAAATATTGTGTTGATTTAGTTCTCGATAGTCGTTATGTCCAGTTTTTTCTTCTTTTGGTTGATTTAATTCACGATTACCGTAATTACAAAGTCAGACTAAGTGAATTTTTGTTTGATTTAATTAACGATTACCGTAATTACAAAGTACGAAAGTGTTGAAACGTTGATTTAATTCACGGCTAAGTTTAATTCTCGAATAAGGGTAAAGTAAAAGTTATATATCAGCATGCTCTTCAAACAAGCGACCCTCTTCTCTTTAAATAAAATAATTATCTAATCTTCGATTGTTTATATGACATCAAGGATTCGCCGATGGCAGCGTAAGCCTTTATAATGCTAGCAATATTTTAGATTACAGCGAAATCCACGTAAGAATTAGATATGTTAAGATTCTTTGATTTGTAAAATTTTATCGCTTGCTATAATTCTATAGTAAATATTTATATATTACCAAACATATCCCAAGAGACATCTTGATATAAATTTCATCGCACATGCTAAGAGCGTTACAATTCCAAAAAAAATTTCACATAATTAATGACCATTTGTTACAAAACAAAAGTTTTATTTGATACAAGAAACACAATTTTTATCATCCATGGTTGCACAATTTGTTTACTTCTGAGTTGTGCTTCGAAGTTGCAATCCACGCAGCAAGATTGTTTTTTTTCAATTTTGGAATCAAACTGCATATAACAAACATAACATCAAAAATATTGCTCTAAAACTAGCGCAACTATTTGACTAAATATTTTTTAGACTTAAATGGAAAGACTAGGAATGATGATTCAAATCGGCCTTGCATTTATAAAATTATGAAAAGACCACAATCATAATTATTTTTTTGTTGAGGAACATCACGATGCTTTATGGAGAAGGTTGAAAAATTGAATGTGGAATTTTTCCACTTGTTAATCTCTTCCTCAAGAAAGAGATCCAAACTTGAAAGCTACAATACCATAATACGATATATATTAATATACCACAAATCTATTAGGTAATTCATAAAAAAATATAAACATGATCTTACTTGCTTTTATGACCCCTTTGTGTTAAACCGGCTCATCCGAAGAAGAGAGTCCCAAATTTTAACAGTCTTTAGTTGAATCTTAACTTTTGCAAGAATGTAATGTTCAGCCGGAAGGATGGTATGTATATCTGACCAAAGAATCATCATTATAACAAATTGAAACTTTTTTTAGTAAATTGGAATTAAAAATTAAACCAAAACAAATTCATACCTCATTACAAGTTCTTAGAGAACCCATATAATTCTTAAAATATTTGCGCTTCTTCCATTCTTCATGAATGGCTTTATTAGAAGTCTTTGCACTCTACATAAACATGAAATAATACATTACTAACGACAAATAAAGTAAAATAAATTGTTAAAGATCAATCATAAAAGATTAAAATGCTAACTCATTGATTTATGTGTTGGTAAATATCATACAGTAGCTTTATTTTCGATTCTGTTCCTTTCCTCCTCGGTAAGAATCGCAGACACCATGGTAACAATCTGAGCAATTCTCATGTAAAAAAATAGATTGTATCGAAGTAAACTTTGATAGAATCGAGACCATCCTAATTATTTCTTATTAAAAAAATCACCGATCGCATCGAAGTAAACTTCGATGACATCGAAGATAAAAAATAGTATCTACATACCATATCTCTAATTCTTTTTTGTGTGAGAATGGTTCTCATATCACCCCGAGTAACAAACTGATGCTTGCAAGATGTTATTATTTTACTAAGAAAAATAAAATAAAATAAATATGGTCGATTAAGGAAAAAAGGTATGGTTGAAACAAAAAGATAACTCATATTACTTACTTTCATTTTCATCATTATCCCAAAGGATAGGCTTCGAGGTTGAAGCTTTTTTTTGACTCTTGAAAGGGATGACCGGTACTAAATTTCTTTCCATTTTCCTCTTAGGACTACGGTCAGGTGCATTGAGACCCATAAAATCAACAATTTTATCGACCTTCTCTCCCGCTACTCTCAAATCCTCATCCTCATCATTGTCATCCTCCTCTTCAATATTAATCACTATACTATTAACGGCTGACGATGCCTTACTATTAACAGCTATAGGTTCTTCTATTTTTTCCTGTCGTCGAGATATATGCATTTGTTCAACTTGGATTGAACCAAGCATAGTTTGTATTGAAGAAAGTTGACTTGAAAGACTTAATACCTATTCTCTGAACTTATGTATCATACGTGGAATGAATGTTTCATTCAACACTGGCATCCAATCTTCCATATTTTCCATAACATAAACATGATATTCACCAACAAGGTTACTTTGTTGTTCTTTCTATATAGAAACTTCATTCTATAACATAAACAAGATTACTATTATATAAGAAGAGAAAATACAAAAAAAAGTAAAAAAGTGAGGGAGATAGAAAGACAAAAGAAGGTTGAGACTCATATTTCAAATCGCTGCCATCAAAAAGCGGACACCTCCCAAGCCGCGGTAATGATATTAACCAACCACGGCATGGAGGTTGGGACTGACAAAGAAATTATTTCAAAACATTGCCATCAAAAATCGGACAGCTCCCAAGTGGCGGTGTTGATCAATCTCGTAGTTGTTGAATATCCTTGTAGATGATATTCAAATATTAAACTAATTTTGTTATATCTAAGCATATATCCAATATTATAGATGATATTCAAATATTTAATATTGATAGTTGATCTTCAAATCAATCGTAATTATATTTAATTAAATTTTTGATAGATGATATTCAAATATTAGATTTGATTAGATTGATAAATGTTATTCAAATAATAAATATTGATAGATTATAGTTTGATGGATCCTCTTCCACCATGGCTTGGATTTGGGGGTGATCGAGCTCCTTGTGTCATGATCAATGGTAATTCGAACAAATTGAAAGAAGAATATTGGAAGAAATTCTAGGGTTTTATTGATATCAAGAAGAAGCTAGTACAATTGAACTAAGCTAGAGGAACAATACTAAAACTGAGTACATTTTTTATATCCTTTTCTTACACTGATACTTCTTATTTATATTGTCACTAATCTTCTAATTCCTGGTCGTTAGGTAGTTGTTGAGCTGGACGTTGACACTGCGTTGCTGAGCTAGACCAATAAGAATGCAGTCCTCTCTCACTCTGCTGAGCTGGCCAATGCTGATTTGGACAAGTGAGATAATGTAGTGTAAGTATCCTCCACTGCTACTGACAGGTAAATGTCACTGAGTCAGTGAAAGAAGAAGAGGTACGTATCGTAGGTGAGGAGAACGTATGCATTGAAGGGGACTCCCCGAATGATACCAGGATCTTTAGAGGTAAATAAGTTCTAACGCCATGGAGGTTAGCCGACTTCGTTCACACTACTCAAAGAGAGATTGATCAGACATCACCCACAGACTTCAGAGGTGAACAAGTTCTAAGCACAATATTTCCATTAAAAAAATTAAAGGTGTTAAGTGAATTTTTTTATAAACTAAATATGACTTAATATAGGGAGTTCATTGAAAAAAGTAAAGTACACGATGACCTACAATAGCAAGTTATTTGACTGGTCAAAAAGGAAACATTGCATTAAATGATATTTTCTACTCTAATCATATTACAAGAAAGCCCTTTTAATAAGAACCATTGGATCAAATATCAATGGTCCATATTTGTCATGTATCGATACAATAGAATGGCATTTTATATTATAGAAGACCCTATATATATATATATTTTTTTATTATAGAAGACCCTATATATATATATATATATATATATATATATATATATATATATATATATATATAAATATATTTATAAATGGATTCTGCTCTCCTTCTCTCCCGAGAGCGCTCCCCGGCCCATATCGGGGTCCTCGGTAGACCCCTCCTCTGCATCATTCTCCGGCGGGTGATTCTCGACCCCCCTCGGTTGGATCTGTGCCCCTCGTCTTCCTTTCTCAGGTCCCCTTCTCCGGCCATCCTAATCCTTCCCTTTCTTGAGCGTTCCTTTGTCCTCCGGCTTCATCCCCCTCCAGCAGTATGGGCCCTCCCCCAGGCTCGTCACGACAGCCATGGCCGTCAGATCTGCTGGCCCTCTTTGGGCTACCACCCGATCCTCCATTTTCCGGCTTCCCCTCTCTCCTTCCTTCCCCCAACCTGGTCTCCGGCCAGCCTCGACCTGACCTCCAGCTCCCCTCTCCGCCCATCACCAGAGCGGCTCCGACCGACCTCCTCACTGGCCCATCAGCCAGCGCCTTGGAGCCACCGCCCGCTGTTGACGTTCGGTCCCAAACGGCAGACCTGCCCCCCTCGGGGGTTGTCCTGGTTTCCTCGGGCGCCCCCCCCTCGCCCGTTCTTCGAGGCAGGAGTCTGACCTGCGGTCAGACATTTTAAATTCAATTTCACTCTTCCAAGGGAACTCCCTGTCCTATTGGCACACTCCCCCACTTCATCTGGGTGGCGCTTTAGCGGGTGCTTAGCTTGCCCCCACGCCATCTGTGGGTGGAGTCCACGCGCTCCCTGAGATCCCTTCTATTGGCGCCCTTCAGGGCACCCAGCTCCCACTTGCGCCTGTATTGGCGCCCCATTGGGCGTCCAGCTCCCCGCGCCTGGTGCGCACCTCACCCCTGCTCCGGGTGGCGTACGCTCGTCTCTCCTAGTGCTACCGGTCAGCAACTCACAGGCAGCGGCCCAGCTTCTCTCGACGGCGCGCCCCGTGCCCCTGGCATTTTCTGCCGATCATTTGGCGCTCGTGCCACTCCTCACATCCTCGAGATCCTCGTCTGCTTCGAATGGTGCCCCCTCGTCCCAACCTAACCTTGAGCTGACAGCGGCCCATTCTTTCGTTGTGCCACCTCTTGTTGCAGGGTCGATATTGCATGTTTATCCTCTCGTCCCAACTGCTCTCTTGTCCAGCGTCCCCAACACCATGTCTTATACCGACAAACTCAGGCTGGATCGGGTTACCACCGGAAGTAGCCCTTCCGGACATTGATTACCCTATACTTCCGATATCCAGGAGATTTATGTGCCTTTCACCCAGACCGAGATCTCAACATTATCTACATCTTTTCCGTACACTTTTGTCCTTAAATTCTCTAGTAGCTGCCCAAAGCAGACGCGGGTTCAGAAAGTCATCGCTAGCTGGGGTCTCCCCTTGGGGTATAGGGTATCTTCCATGGACCCTAAACACATGTTCCTCGACCTCTCATCGGTCAGCGACCACAAAAACGTCTGGAGCAGAGGCACCAGCAGAATCGACTCGCACATCATAAAAATTGCCAAATGGACTCCGGACTTCAACCCTAATATAGATTTCAAGATCATTTCTGCGTAGGTGACCCTACCGAACCTCCCCCTCATATTCTTCGCCCTGCAGCTTTGAGAAGGATCGCCAACTCTTTCTGGACGTTCCTAGCCATGGCCGATGAGACGTGAAACCTCACCAAAGGTAATTATGACAAAATCTGCATAGAACTGGACTTATCGTAGGATCCCCCCAAACATATCCATATCTCTCTCGGCAACATGACTCACACTTAACAGATCAAAAACATCATCTACTGCAAATATTGTCAGATGCGGGGCCACGCAACCGAACATTGCTTCCGTGTGCACCCAGAACTTAAGAAGAATGTTTACCGAATGAACGGCCTACCTCAACCGATCAGGAACCTTCAACAGTTCCATCAATCCCCCCTCCTTCCCTTACCCAATTCCCACATTCGATTTGAAGCTAGATCAGGAAACACTCAATCCCTCCCCCAAAAACATACCTCCACTGAGAAAACTATATATCGTTCCATTCACATCACCAATCCTCAACCCCTCTAAAAATTTGATATCCTAGCACCTCCCCTCCCAAATGACTCTCAGGATATAGACATCACCGAACCACACAACCCAGAAGGGGATTAGGAGGAGAGCCGACCAGGGATGGAAGGCCGACCCTCCTACACCGGAGACCTACTCAGAAGCGGAGGATGAAGTGGATCCTAACCTCCACAACTCGAAAGCACCAACGGCATTGTCACGACCCGCAACCTAAAGTAAGGGAACGAGAAGTGGGTACGTCCAGCCTACACCGCAGTGTCGGCGGTAGAACGTTGTCCTAGGTCAATCATCTAACAATATAAGGTACCTGTACAGTTTATACACTCCGAATGGAGGTGACATAGCATAATACAGTCTCAATCACATCTAAGGTAGAATATGATAAGATAGATAGATATAAACGAATCCATACAAGAGATACAATAGATAGAAGTCCAAGTGTCTAGGATAACATCTCCACAAACATCCAGATAAAAAAACTCCTAATATATACAATAATGTATCAATGAGAAAGACAAGGTAAGAGTCTAAGCTAGCAGTCTAAACCACTGGTAGCAGATCCTCTACTGCAAGTGGGTCCAAGTCACAAGTGTTGTCTATAGCTGCACCATAACAGGTAGACACCAGGGCCTCATCCTCCTTCTTTGTAATATTTTCAACAGGTCCAGTCAGAACAGGAGCGAGCACAATACATCTCATGCAAATCATAACAGGTTAGGAAATATAAACATGCTAGAGAATAAGATACATGAACTGTAAGAAGATGTACACAAAAATAAGAGAGATATTTGTAAACTAGAAATATATACATAATAAGTAAGAACTGTAAGTGACTAGGGATTCAGAGCATAAGAAGGTTATGTGAACGGCACGATGTTGCACACGTGTAATCTACAGAGGTTCACATGATTTAGATTGATCATATAACCACTTCTACTCCCCCGTCCTCAATCAATACACAAGGATCCAGTCAAGTTATGTTATTGCACACGAAGTATAGTTGTACACGATGATCATGTGAGCCCATGAGAGTACACGATTTCACACGATTTGCACACGAATAACACGAACACAAGGAGTACACGATGCCCATGATAAAGTACACGAATACGAAATACCCGATGTATCCGCTAAGGGGATAACATCGCATAAAAAATCCATATAGTACCAATCCGTGATAACAACGTGTCAGCATCAAGTAAAGTAATCTAAAGTAGGAAATATAATCCTAAACAAGATATGAAATGATCAGAGAATGTACTCGCCTGGTATCCTGAATATCTGAAGAGAATATACTGTCCGAGGAGTGGTGTCTGGCTCCTATAGAACAGTACAAGTCACTACATGTCTAAAATAGTAAAATAGACTGCTACAATACATCTACATGATGTTGGGATCAATCTAGGCTAAAGTCAACCTTTGGTCAACTCTAGTCAACTATACTAGTCAAACTAGGTTTACTAGGTCAAGCCTAACCCAAACAAGTCTTACTAAGCCTAGCCAGCCTATTCTAGCAAGCACACACCAATAAAAGGCTATACAAGCCTACAACGCACATTTCATATATATATATATATATATATATATATATATATATATATATATATATATATATATATATACATATATATTCAATGTATATAGGCATACATATATATAGGCAAATCATGTATGGGCTATATGCCTATATACATATATATCCACTTGTTAATCATACACACATATTACATGTATACATATATTAGAAGATAAGGGATGTCACAAGTATTGGTAAAATAGTGTGTGTGTACAAGGACTTGTATGTGTATAGTGTCATGGCAAGGGGTTAAAAGTGTATGTGTGTGTGGCATATAATCATGTGTGTGTTAAGACCAAAGTAGAGTGTTAGCAAGTGGTTATTGTAATGGTTCTTAGTCAAGACAGTTAACAAAGTGAAGTCTATCAAATGTGTGTGCATGCAATTTGTGTGTGTGAGTGTACTTATAAATAAGTGCCAATTTGTGTGTATACAAGAAACTGAATCAGTGATGTGTGTGTGCGGTAACTGAGTATAGGAATCAGTGTAATGTAATGTGTGTGTACTTGACAGTACACAGTTTAGCCTATAGCAGTTCAATTTACAGGTTTGTAATAATCTTAGGTTAACATGACAGTGTTCATCAATGTGTCTCAGGATAACTGTGGTGCAATGTGCCAATGTATGTGTGTGTTAGATGTAACAGTGTGTGTCAAATAGATTCTCAGATTTTGTAACTGTGTGTCAAAACTCAAAAATGGTGAATTGAAATCAGTGAATGGTATTCTCAGGAAAACATGGCATAATGACAGTTTACACATTAAGTCCCATTCCCATTCGAAATCCTATAACCCAAATTCTTAAGCACCAATCATAAACCAACATTTGAACAATCTAAAACATATGTAATGGAACTAATCCTGATCATTAAACATCAATACATCAGTTAAAAGTATAATCAAAATATCAGGATAATCGGGTCTACGAACTGTGTATCAGAAAAATTTGGAAAACCTAATTTGAAAGCCAAAATCAACCAATAACCCACAATTAAGGGTTGGTAAACCATACCCCACATGTGCACGTGTCTCACAGAGTGTCTATGTCCAACCAAGTGGACACAATCGTGTCTAGGACACTAAAACACACACGAACACCGAAACTGGACACAGCGTCGGGTGCGTGTTCACAGCATTCGTGGACACGACACGACATGATCTAGGACACGTGCTCGTGTCTGGACACTCGCCATGGGTAGGGCTACATGCCCAGCGGCCTGATACGTGTCCACATGAAGTGTGTTGTGCGTACGAGACGCGTATCCGGACACGTTTTCACGTGTGTGCAGCACAGTATCGGGTCAGTGCACGAGTGATTCCTCTCTCGACACGACACGACACGCGATGAGGTTTTAGGGGAGTCGTGTCAGACACTGCCCCCATCTCGACAAATATCCTAGGCCTCCACGTGCCCTATGCACAGAGAACTAGCCATCGGGTAGCAGGACAGTGTCCCGCGGCCAGAACAGCAAGTTCGTGTCCTCGTGTGGACACGACACGACTCCAAAACTACTGACCAAGGACACGAATCTAAGGCAAATCCTAGATCTAGAAATTCAATCAAAGACATTTCCAAAAATAGCAAAAAGAGTTGGTTGTGGCATTTCAACAAACATCTAGTCTAGAAAATGGATACGTGTCCGATACAGACATGAAACCACATGCAAATGACACCAAACTCTCACTATAGCTAGGAGACACCTAGATCTAGGCTACCATGCATTAAAAATAGAATTAAAATGGAATTAGAAGGGTTTATCTATAGGTTGCAAGGATCAAGAAAAAGCCTCAAATCAAACGATTCCCGTTGCTAGCCAAATCCTCCAAATTGCACAAAAACTGAAATTACTCATCATGAACAGCATGTAGGGGTTGATTAGAATCATATGCAAAAGATTTGGGTCAAAAAGTATTAAAAATGGAATTAATAGGAATTTAGGAAGTTGGGGATTTACCTTTCCTCCCAAAAAGTGGGTTGAGCACAAAAGAGGCAAGAACAAGGAAATGGGAGTTTAAATAGGAGGGATTCCTATTTGTGGCCGGCCATGTATGGGCTTAGCTAGGGTTAGGGTTTCAAGTTATGGGCCATGGGCTAAGTTCATAAGTCAAGGAAATTAAAATCACAAGTCACAAGTCATGAACCTATTCCTAATTCTCCTATTTCAAACTTGGTTCTAAATGACTAGAAAAGCGGTTAACTTAAGTTAGACTAGGGTCACCATTGCCTACTAAGTCACCATAACTAGGTTTAGCTTCTAGGTCAGTCTACAAGGTCTCAATTAGTCAAAGTCAAATATATCAACCACCAATTCAATAAATTAAAATAAATTCAAAAATTCACCAAATGACCAAAATACCCTCAAGCTAAAATGTGGTAGTGACAAATCTACCCTCCTTAAAATAATTTTGTCCTCGAAATTAAAAGGCAAAACTAAACTGATGAGAAGGATAGACAATCATACCTCAGGGTCCAAAAAGATATGGGTATCGCTCGCGCATCTCATCCTCCCGCTCCCAGGTAGACTCTCGTGGAGAATGATGCCTCCATGCGACGCGAACCAAGGGTATCACCTGGTTTCTCAGTACCTTCTCTCGGCGATCCAGAATCTCTATAGGCTGCTCTGGATAACTGATAGTAGGTCCCAACTCAATCTCCGAATGGTCAAGTACATGGCTAGGATCAACCACATACCATCTCACCTGTGATACGTGGAATACATTGGGGACACCCACTAGTGCCGGTGGCAAGTCTAGCCTGTATGCCACATTACCGACTCTCCCGCTGATCACGAAAGGTCCGATGAAGCGCGGGCTAAGCTTCCTACCTCCACCAAAATGTATGGTACCACGAGTCGGAGATATCCGCAGAAAAACCATGTTTTCGACCTAAACACAAACAAGGTCTCAAGTTACTAAATAATCAAACATGATCAAACAAACAAACAATTAACCTACTTCTAATCCTATCTCCAGTCAAACATAATCAATGGTCAACTACTGGTCAATCAACTAGTCAATTTGTCAACATCCAAGCACTTGGTCAACAACTTGTCAACTTCTTAGAGTTTTGCCTATGCTAGCTATCTAGGTGTTGGCAACTAGAGGTTAGCAAAAAGAAAAAGTCTATAATAGACTAACACTTAACTTCCTAATCCTATCAAGTCACCCATAACTAAATACCTATAAGCTAAGCACATAAATCCCAAATACCACATATACATAAGCTCAAGAACAATAACCAATTACATATATCCTAAGTATATCATCTATATATATATACATATATAACTGATCATCAAAGGGTTAAAGTAGACTAAACTCATAAGGAACTGAACAATGCTTGGAAATTAGGCTAAGGATGAATGGTCTGAATCCTCAATGTAGGCAAAAGGAATGATGCTAAGGAGACTGAATTTAAAAGAAAAGGACAGGACATTAGGGTCCAACTTGTAAAGTCAAAGTGAAAGGAAACCTACATGGTGACTGAAACATGCCTTAGTTCAAACCTGGGCCTCTCCTCTCTATCTGGACTGAACTAACTACATGCAGGACAGTGGTCTGAGAGAAGTGAACCAAACTGGTGTACAGAGAATGCAATAGGCAGTATACTGTAAATGAGTGCAGGCTACATACCAAATCAAAATACATTACATATATATATATATATATATATATATATATATATATATATATATATATATATATATATGCTTTACCCTCATCACCTCAACTCTACTCAAAGTCTAATAAAACACACTTCCTACCACATGCCTATTACTCCAATGAAGGGGTCAGATAATATAGGGTGTGTTGGGACAGAAAAGTGATGTAGCATGGCTGCACATGAAGATGCAGAACAATCATATGTAGGACAATGATATGTAGGACACATACATATGGAAAATGAACTAATGCTCAGGTAGAGGCTTTTGGAAGAATGAACCAATAATGAAGGAAAGGTTTGGACATGTATCTGGACAGATGGGCTAAATAGGTATCATCTGTATCTAATACAATAAAAGGAGGACAAACCAAATGATCAAGGGAGAACTCTTGTTAACAACCCACATTATATCCCTAATGTATACAACTGTCCTAAATGGACTGAACAACCATGCCCAAGAAAAGTTTAAACTCTACTGTATGGTAGATTTTACAGGTTATAATGAAGGGTGTTACAAGGCTATCAAGTAAGGTAAAATGCTAAGAGATGTAGTAGGTCACCATGTACAGAAGTAAGAATGAGTGCAGACCTCTAATATGCATGATACTAACTCTCTAAATATGCAGAATATGATAAGGGGTTGATGGTTATATTGGTGAGTCAATAATTGGGGTCTGAACAATGGTCCAGTGAAATCTATGATGCAATATGGTAGGTAATAAAATGTTGAGTGCAGTGAACAACTTGTACAAGTCTGAACCAAGGGAACAGGGTATCTAGTGAAGGGTCTACACACTGCCTATAAAGGTTGATCAAACATGACTGAACTCAACACAACGAGAACTTAACTAAAATAGAAAATTGAACCAAATATAGGCTAAACAACATGTCTATAACCCTATACAACAATGGCCTATAGATACCAACCAACCCATATCCCATATGCCAATATCATCTACAATCTATCTATATATATAGACCTCTCAGTCTTAGGTGAAACTACAACTACACTCAGGGACAGGCTCTGGTCATGGGTGCCCTACTGGGAAGGGTAAGAAAAAAAAATAATAACAAATCATCAAGGCTGTAAGGCATACTAACATCCTATATGAAAACTGGTAGGTCAGGGGAATCATCTATAATGGGTTATTATTCTAATACCAATGCTAACTATCACCTCTAGGGTACAGACACTCTATAAGTCATCATATCATTACACTATGCAGAACTACATATGAATAAGCTATACAAAACTAAAATATCCCTACTCCTAAGTTATTTGATGATGGAATACAATTTTATAACAACAAAAGGGTATGATAGAGATAATATGTTTAAAAACTTTCTCAAGATACAATCTGATAATCATATGCGTCTGTCCAAAATTATGTTACTCAGAGTCCTCGCCATACCAGTAAGCAAGGCTGCATAAACGATAGATTCCAAAACTGGGGTATGCACCTCTACAATCATGTCGCCTAGAAATCTTGCAATGCCGACTAGTGTAGCTGCGAGAAATTCTAAATCTCATAACCAAGACATACATCAGAAGTCAGGTCTCTATGTTTTCGCCATGCCAGCTAATATGGCTGCAATAAACCACATGTTTCATAATTAAGTAGACGTTTTACCATCCCTGTTATTCTCGTCAATAAATGTTATCAAAAAATATCGTAATTCAGGCCATAAAATTCATCTCGATAGGAAAATCAAAATCAACAACGATCCACCAAAATCAAATTTAATAATCAAGGAGTGAGAGCGAACAAAACGAGGAAAAGGATTTCAAATTGAAGTTTAAATAAGATTCTCAAGGGTCGTCCCAGGAATCTCTCAAGGAATCCTAACTGTGATTGAGTACCTTTAAAAATATATCCTAATCCTACTGCAGTTGTTGTGATACTCTAGTTCGAATACCACTACATAAACTTGACCTGCATGGGCCACCACTAAAAACGAGTCACAACCTGCACCCTAAAGTAAGGGCACGAGAAGTGGGTACGTCCAGCCTACGCCGCAGTATCGGCGGTAGAACGCTGTCCTAGGTCAATCATCTAACAATATAAGGTACCTGTACAGTATATGCACTCCGAATGGAGGTGACATAGCAGAATACGGTCTCAATCACATCTAAAATAGAATACGATAAGATAGATAGATATAAACGAATCCATACAAGAGATACAATAGATAGAAGTCTAAGTGTCTAGGATAACATCTCCACGAATATCCAGATAAAATAAACTCCCAATATATACAATAATGTATCAATGAGAAAGACAAGGTAAGAGTCTAAACTAGCAGTCTAAACCACTGGTGGCAGATCCTCTACTGCAAGTGGGTCCAAGTCACAAGTGTTGTCTATAGTTGCACCATAATCGGTAGACACCAGGGCCTCATCCTCGTTCTCTGTAATATTTTCAACAGGTCCAGTTCGGACAGGAGCGAGCACAATACATCTCATACAAATCATAACAGGTTAGGAAATATAAACATGCTAGAGAGTAAGATACATGAACTGTAAGAAGATGTACACAAAATAAGAGAGATATTTGTAAACTAGAAACATATACATGATAAGTAAGAACTGTAAGTGACTAGTGATTCAGAGCACAAGACGATTATGTAAACGGCACAATGTTGCATACGAGTAATCTACAGAGGTTCACACGATTTAGATTGATCACATAACCACTTCTACTCCCCCGTCCCCAATCAATACACAAGGATCCAGTCAAGTTATGTTATTGCACACGAAGTATAGTTGTACACGATGATCATGTGAGCACATAAGAGTACACAATTTCACACGATTTGCATAAGAATAACACGAACACAAGGAGTACACGATGCCCATGATAAAGTATACGAACACGAAATACCAGATATATCCGCTAAGGGGATAACATCACAAGAAAAGTTCATATAGTACCAATCCGTGATAACAACGTGTCAGCATCAAGTAAGTTAATCTAAAGCAGGAAACATAATCCTAAACAAGATATGAAATGATCAGAGAATGTACTCGCCTGGTATCCTGAATATCTAAAGAGAATATATTGTCCGAGTAGTGGTGTCTAGCTCCTATAGAACAGTACAAGTCACTACATATCTAAAATAGTAAAATAGACTGCTATAATACATCTACATGATGTTGGGGTCAATCTATGCTAAAGTCAACCTTTGGTCAACTCTAGTCAACTATACTAGTCAAACTAGGTTTACTAGGTTAAGCCTAACCCAAACAAGTCTTACTAAGCCTAGCCAGCCTATTCTAGCAAACACACACCATTAAAAGGCTATACAAGCCTACAACACACATTTCATATATATATATATATATATATATATATATATATATATAGCGGCTGCTCCCCTGCTCACCACACCGCCCCCGCTGGTGGTGGTCTGGCTTGGCCGGCCGTCCGGTCCCCTCGGCTCGGCCGCCCCCCTAGGACTGTTCCTCCCCCTTGGAGGCTCTTCCCTCTCCCTCTGTTCCTCCGGTTGGCCAGCCGCCGCCTGGCCCCCTCCCCTCTGGGGGGATTCCCCCACCGGCTTCCCCTCGACGTGCGGCTACCCCCACTATCTCCTCCCCTCCCACCCTCCTCAGCGTCGTCGCCATCGCCGTCTCCGACGGCATCGACATCACCGGGATAGGGCAGGCCCCTCTCCGCCGGACGTTGCCCCGTCCAAGACACAAACGCACACGAACACTGAAACTGGACACTGCATCGTGTGCGTGTTCACAGCATTCGTGGACACGATACGACGCGAACTAGGACACGTGCTCGTGTCTGGACACTCGCCAAGGGTAGGGCTACATGCCCAGTGGCCTGATACGTGTCCATGTGAAGTGTGTCGCGCGTACGAGACGCGTATCCGGACATGTTTTTACGTGTGTGCAGCACAATGTCGGGTCAGTGCACGAGTGATTCCTCTCTCGATATGATACGACATAGGACGAGGTTTTAAGGGAGTCATGTCAGACACTGCCCCCACCTCGTCGCCAAATCCTAGGCCTCCACGTGCCCTGTGCACAGAGAACTAGCCATCAGGTAGCAGGACAGTGTCCCGCGACCAAAACATCAAGTTCGTGTCCTCGTGTGGACACGACACGACTCCAAAACTACTGACCAAGGACACGAATCTAAAGGCAAACCCTATATCTAGAAATTCAATCAAAAATATTTCCAAAAATAGCAAAAAGAGTTGGTTGTGGCATTTCAACAATCACCTAGTCTAGGAAATAGATACGTGTCTGATACGGACACAAAACCACATGCAAATGACACAAAACTCTCACTATAGCTAGGGGACACCTAGATCTAGGCTACCATACAATAAAAACAGAATTAAAATGGAATTAGAAGGGTTTACCTATAGGTTGCAAGGATCAAGAAAAAGCCCCAAATCAAACGGTTTCCGTTGCTAGCCAAATCATCTAAATTGTACAAAAACTGAAATTACTCCTCATAAACAGCAAGTAGGGGTTGATTAGAATCATATGCAAAAGATTTGGGTCAAAAAGGATTAAAAATGGAATTAATAGGAATTTAGGAAGTTGGGGATTTACCTTTTCTTCCAAAAAGTGGGTTAAGCACAAAAGAGGCAAGAACAAGGAAAGGGGAGTTTAAATAGGGGGGATTCCTATGTGTGTTCGGCCATGTATGGGCTTAGCTAGGGTTAGGGTTTCAAGTTATGGGCCATGAGCTAAGTTCATAAGTCATGGAAATTAAAATCACAAGTCACAAGTCATGAACCTATTCCTAATTCTCCTATTTCAAACTTGGTTCTAAATGACTAGAAAAGCGGTTAACTTAAGTTAGACTAGGGTCACACCATTGCC
Organism: Iris pallida; assembly: GCA_029216955.1. Taxonomy (NCBI): domain Eukaryota; kingdom Viridiplantae; phylum Streptophyta; class Magnoliopsida; order Asparagales; family Iridaceae; genus Iris; species Iris pallida. The sequence continues at coordinate 2,200,264 of JANAVB010017399.1, forward strand.
TACTAAGTCACCATAACTAGGGTTAGCTTCTAGGTCAGTCTACAAGATCTCAATTAGTCAAAGTCAAACATATCAACCACCAATTCAATAAATTAAAATAAATTTAAAAATTCACCAAATGACCAAAATACCCTCAAGCTAAAATGTGGTAGTGACAGGCATCTTAGTCAGAAACCACCATCCGCGTAGATGCTCAGGCAAACATCAGCCAAGCCCAGGTGGCTAGGATGCAACAAGCGATCGAGGTTGGCTTTATCAGTACGAACAACCACTTTGGAGCTCTGGCTGAAATAGTCGGAGAGGTATATTTGCACCCGACTGAGGACACAGCTGATCAACTCCAGGACAGAAACATCAAGACGGGTGACAAGGTCTCAGCCACCAATAAGAACTCAAAAAACATGTCCTACAGAGAGAACGGCTATAACCACTCGATCAGCCACAAAACTCACCAAAACCTACATCCCAAGTAACTTAAATGCTTAACATCCTCTCTTGGAATGTTAGGGAACTCACGAATAAACCCACCTTGAGAAGACTAGTTATTCTCAAAAAAATTCACAAAATCGACATTCTCGTGATCATCGAACCTAAAATCCTTCCAAACAAACTCAGGTCCATCCAGCTGCAGCTTGGCTTCTCCTCGGCCATCATCAGATGTATGACATTTAGATCCTTTTTGGGGCCGATGTTAAGAGCGGCATCATCCACGACTCAAGACAAGCTCTCTCGTGTTGGGTAGAACATTTTATGCTCCATTCCTGCTCCCTCTTGTCCGTCATATATGGCAGTTGCAACATCACTGAATGGAGACAGATGTGGGATGTCCTCATGCATACCCAACAAAATTACAGTAATCTTCTTTGGCTATGCGTTGGCAATTTCAACGATATTACTTACAGAAAGAAGAAGTCAGGAGGTCGTCCCCCTATCCTGGCTGCCATTCATGACTTTACCAGCTTCATATTTCGTGCTCACCTATCTTTCCTTCAATACACCGGCATGCAGTGCCTTCACCTGGTACAATAAGCAAGAAGGGCACGTAGATAATATTTTCGGCTGGACCATGCCCTCATCAACTCGAAGTGGCAGGATTTGGAGATCATCTCCAACCTCTCACACCTCAACTCTACTGAGTCGGACCACTCCCCTCTCCTCCTGAAGATTAGCAGCAAATCGAACCATATCAAGAAAAGCTTTCACTTTCTCGACTTCTGGATCCACCACCCCAGTACAAGAACATTATTGCTACAGCTTGGAGAGGCACAGACACCCTTCAGCCCCTAGTCCGTGTCGCGAACAAACTCAAAGACACGAAGAAAGCCCTCACTGTTTGGAGTAAGAAAGCGTTCGGGAAATTTTTGAGGCAGTCTGGACGGCTGAGGATGATGTCACCCGCACGGAAGCTCTCTTCGCCAGAGACAGATCCACGATAGCTCGTACCTTCCTGAACCTCACCAGAGCGCTATTGGAATACCATATTAAAATCGAGACAAAATTCTAGAAACAGAAAGCTAGACTGACCTGGATAGCGAGAAAGACAGAAATACCAGCTATTTTTACTCCTGCATCAAGGGGCACAGACAGAAGCTCAACCTCTACCAGATCGCTAATGAGAACAGGGATATTATCAAAGATCAACGAGGTATCCATCTGGCGGCCACAGATTTCTATTCTCAATTATTCACCAAAGTTGATATCACTAGGGATGAGGATTTTCTAGCGACGATGCCCCGCCTGATCGATGACAGTAACAACACAGATGGAACTTATTCCTTCTGAACAGAAGGTCAGAGATGCTATGTGGGCTATTGACTAACACAGCACCCGGGTCCAGACGCGTTCGTCGGTGTATTCTTCAGATCATGCTGGGACATCATCAAGTCAGATATTAATGAGGCGGTCATCCCTTTTTCCAAGGAGTAAGGTACTCCAGATCGATTTCCTGTGCTAACTTGATTCTTATCCCCAAACAGAAAAATTCGGAGACCTTCAAAGACTTTCGTCCTATAAGCCTGTACAACTTCACCAACAAAATCATCTCCAAGATTATTGTCAACCGCATGATCGAGATCCTCTCCAAAATTATTTTAGAAGAGCAAAGCGGCTTTGTTCGCGGTCGGAACATTTTTGACAACATCTTAATGGCCCAGGAAATGATCACATGCATGAAATTTTCGACAAGAGGTGGAAATATTGCCATCAAGTTGGACTTGGAAAAGGCGTACGACAGGTTGGATTGGCAATTCATGATTTGGGTTTTCAGGGCCTTCAGGTTTTTCGTAACCTGGACCAACATCGTTTGGAGATCGATCAACAATTCGTGGTTCTCTACGGTCATTAACGGACAAGCCGAAGGCTTCTTCAAATCCAGTCGCAGAGTCAGATAAGGTGACCCGTTTTCCTCCACCATATTCATCATTACAGCGGAAGCACTAAGAAAAAATCTGAACAAAATGGTGAATTCCCCGAATTTCCATAACTTTTACAGTGCTAGCGGATGCCCGATTATAACCCACCTGGCGTACGCCGATGATATCCTCAACTTCTCCTCTGGAGACGTTGAATCAGTGGAGGTGGTTCATAATACGCTACAGAGATACTCCAAATGCTAGGGTCAACGCGCTAATCCCAGCAAGAGTGTCATTTACACAAGACCAACAGAGAACACTCTGCCACCCTTATAAATATCACTTCTTTTTCTGTGGTGTACCCATGTTTCTATTACCTAGGATGCACGTTGGTGTACGGCAGACCAACACGGGCATTTTTGAAGGACTGGTGGGTAAGATTAGGAAAAATCTTGAGGGGTCGCACAATGCCACTTTATCATCGGGCGGGAAAATGATTCTGATACATCACGTGCTCTCCTCTTTCCCCATATACACCCTAGCCGCTTGCTCCCCCTAGAAGGTGATCACTCCCATTGAAAACATATTCACCAACTTCATCTGGGCTACTATGATGTTAAGGACAAGCATCATTGGGCGAGTTGGAACACCATGGCCTAACCTACGGGCGAGGGAGGTCTTGGATTTCATAAGCTGTCGCATGTCGTTGATGCTTTCTCGATGAAGCTATGGTGGAAGCTTCGGGTGAGCCATAACCTCTGGACGCGGTTCATGAAGGCCAGATATTTCAAGCACATACATCCGTTTGATGCAAATTTCAACTGTAAGTCCTCCGCATCTTGGCGGCATATCCTTAAGGGGAGAAACCTTGTTGAACCTCTAATCCATCTTAAGCTGGGCTCGGGCAAATCATCCTTATTCTCCAAAATACATCAGCCAGAGGGGTAGCCAGGCGCATTGCGTTGCCTTTCCCAATCATTGGGTCTTTCTGGCAATCTTGAATACCCAAAAAATGGTCCTTTCTGATGTACAGAGTGTTTTATAAGAAACTCCCCATCGACGTGCTCTCAATACCATAGGATTCAGTTTGGCTTCTACGTGTCATTGCTGCACGATGAGAGACTCTAAAACGGTTGACCATATTTTATACTCAGGAGACTCGCCCTCGAGGGTATGGAACGCTCTATCTTATCGTTGCAGACAGAACCAGGACGGTGGGAGCTTCAACGATCTTCTGGCCACCTGGAGTAGCACCTCTCACGACCACAAGATCGTTGTAGCTACCATTACATGGATCATGTGAAAGAATTGCAATAAATTCATATATGAAGGATACCAATACTCGTCCGACCAACTTACTCGAAAGGTTCTCCGTCAAACTCACAAAGTCAGCAGGCACTACAATCATGGACTCGAGGACTTCTGGCAGTTCATGCTCTCCTGACGTTGGTCCTAGGAGTACGGGATGCCTTTTTCAGTGCTCTTTTCTGTCTTCTTTTTGCGCTTACTTATAAAGGCTTCGACATTTACATCTTGATATGAATAAAATGAGGGGTTTTACGAATATATATACATATATATATATATATATATATATATATATATATATATATATATATATACATACATATATATATATATATATTAACAAAACCCTTCCGCTATATTCATTAAAGGCAAAAAATGCCGAAGCCTTTACAAGAGACACCTCTGAGGGGAGGGGAAGACAGAAGGAAAAGAAACTACACAACAAAACATGGCCGAGTTCCACGCAACGTCAAGAAAGCGTAGACGCCCAAAAATCTTGGAGACCGTGGTTGCAAACCTTGCTAACTTTGAATACTTGACGAAGGGATTCGCGGATGGGCTGATCGATCGAGAATTGATGGCCCTCGTATCTAGCTTTGTTCCTGTTCTTCCAAATTACCCATGTGAGAGCGGCCGCGACGATCTGATGTCCATGGGAAGCATTGCCCCATTGGACCAGGAGATCGTTGAAGCCCCTTCCACACAATAGTTGACTGAATCTACGGGATAGAGTGTCCCAAGCCTTGGCTGCAAGATCTCCGTGGCGGAGGATGTGCTCTTCCGTTTTCTGTTGTCTCTTCCTGCAGTAGTCGCAAGTTGAAGCCAAACTGAAGCCGATATTGTTGAGGTTGTTGTCGGTAGGGAGTTTCCGTCTAATGGCCCTCCATATGAGAAAAGACCATTTTTTGGGAATGCAGTTGTGCCAGAAGAGACCTAAATTTGGGGAAGGAGTGCCCGAGCCGTATGCTAGGCGTCTGGCGGAGGTCACTGAGAATGCGTTGTTGGCGGTGATAGAACAAAACAGGCTGTCTGGAATGTCTGAGATCTTCGTGGTGTGTAGTTGTGTCTCTCTACCCGTACCAATCCAGTCCTACACCTTAGTCCAGTTCCAATCACCCGTAATGTCCCAAATCTTCTTGATCTTGCTGTGGACTGGGGCGGCCGGTTGGCGGGGAAGAAGATCCTCTCCAGCCCACCGCTCAAAAAAAGATAGGAATCGTCTGAGCCCAGCTGGAGACGGATAACTGGTTCGGACAAGCTACGACCAAGCAGGATACGACGCCACGCTGCAGAGGATCGACAGTTGGAGGTCGAGTTGGACGGGTGAGTGTGTTTAAAATATTTGGCCTTCATGAAGCGGATCCAAAGATTTCTGTCGACCCGAAGTTTCCACCACAACTTCATGGAGAATGCGTCAACGATGTGTGCCAGCCGATCGAAACCAAGGTCGTATATATATATATATATATATATATATATATATATATATATATATATATATATATATATATATATATATTATATATATTATTATTTATATATATATATATATATAAATATATATATATATATATATATATATATATATATATTTTCTTATATATATATATATATATATATATATATTTATTTTTTATTTTATTTTTTGAAGACGAGATTTTTATTGATGTATAAGGCGCAAAATGTCGAAGCCTATACAGGTAAATGCGCCACGCGCAAAAAGACAGAAAAAACAGGAAAAAGTGACAATCGCTACAGAAAACGATCGCCACCCAAAACGGCTGCGAGCCATAGCGGCTCGCACCCTAGCTGCCGGTAAAAGCCAAGGCCTCCCAAAAACTGGCCGAAGAATGGTAGCAGTGCCAGGCAGCTTTATGCACCTGTCTGGATGCATCCCTGATAAGTTGATCGGGGTTGTATTATCGACCTTTATACCTCCATTTGTTCCGATTCTTCCACAGGACACACATACCGGCGATTGTAACGATCTGGTGCCCATAAGATCTGTTCCAGTTGGCCAGGAGATCGTTAAGGCTATCCGGCTGATGATCTAGTCGACATTTGGTGGAGAGGCTCGTCCACATCTATTTTGCAAAGTCGCCATTGATTAGGATGTGCTCCACAAGTTCTGTTTGATGGTATATACAGCAGTGGCATCGCGAAGCCAGGCTGTAGCTGAAAGAGGTTAGGATGTCATCGGTAGGGAGTTTCCACCGGTGGGCTCTCCAAATCAAGCTAGACCACTTGATTGGGATACATGCCTGCCAGAAAGGAGCGGTATGAGGGGACGGAGCACCAATGCCCCTCGCCACGGTCATTACCGAAGCTAAGGAGAAATTGCCGCCAGAGTTGGGCAACCACCACAATGTGTCTGGAGTGTCGACGATCCGAAGGTCCGCGGCGGCGATGCTAGCAACCGCCTCCGTGCCAAGCCGCTCTTGAATACTGTCCCACCTCCAACTGGAGGCACTATCCTATAGCTCCGGGATCTGACGAGGACGTATGTTCGATGGCTGCATGACTAGCTCTTCCCCAAACTAACGTTCATGGAACATCGACGAACGGCCGTCACCGATCCTGAGGCGGATGAGGGGTTCTGCTAGGTGACGACCTTGTAGGATACGCCGCCAAGTCGCAGAGGATCTAGTGTTAGCTACGGTAGTCGTGGGATGGAAGAATATGAAATATCTAGCCTTCATGAACCTGGACCAAAGCGAATAGTCCGACCGGAGCTTCCACCACAGCTTCATGGAGCAGGAATCGACGATGTGGGGAAGTCTACTGAAGCCCAGCCCTCCCTCCTTGGTAGGTTTGGCCATGGTGTCCTAGCTGGCCCAGTGGTGTTTATCCTTACCATCGGAGTGACCCCAAAAGAATTTGGCGAATAAAGATTCTAGAGAGTATAGCACTTTTTTCGGAAGGGCACAAACGGCAAGCGTATAGATAGGGATAGAGGATAGGACATATTTGATCAGAATCAACTTGCCCCCTGGGGATAAGGTCGCGTTGTGCCATTCCTCAATTTTGGACCTAATTTTGCTAACAAGACTCGCAAAGATGCCTGAGTTAGATTAACCATAAACCAACAGGCAGCCTAAGTAGAAGAAAGGCGGATATGCAGTAGAGAAGAAAGTCAGAGTGGAGAGCACCACAGAGTGAGTCCTGTCAGCTTTGCGTTGAGTGTAGATGACACTTTTGTTGGTGTTGATGCGCTGGCCCGAGCATCTGGAGTATTTCTCAAGCGTGATGTGAACCACCTCAACAGAGCCGATATCGCCAGAAGAGAAGATAAGGATATCGTTGGCATATGCCAGATGCGTGATCAAAGGGAAGCCAGTAGTAGTATAGAAGTGGTGGAATCTGGGAGTATTGGCCATACTTTTGAGGTTTCTGCTGAGGCTTCCGTCGCAATGATGAAGATAGTAGGAGATAGACGGTCACCTTGTCTGACCCCGCGGCTGGCAGTGAAGAAACCTACTGATTGACCGTTGATGACGGTAGAGAACCATGGATTGCTGATCGAACGGAAGGTAATGTCGATCCAAGATTCCGAGAATCCGAAGGCCCTGAAAATACAAATCATGAATTGCCAGTCCAAGCGGTCGTATGCTTTCTCTATGTCAAGTTTGATGGCGACGATTCCCCCTCTAGATGGGAATTTTATGCATGTGATCATTTCTTGAGCAAGGAGGATGTTGTCAATGATGTTCTGCCCAGGGACGAAGCCACTTTGTTCTTCGGAGATAATCGTAGGGAGGAGAGCGGACATGCGGTTGTTGATTATCTTCGAGATAATTTTATTTGTGAAAGTGCAAAGGCTGATGGGTCCGAAGTCTTTAAAGGTCTCCGGATTATCTTTTTTGGGGATGAGGATGTGGTTGGCACTGGAGATGGATTTGGGGTAGATGGCCCTTGGAAGAATGCAGAGGTGGCCTCAAGGAAGTCAGCTGCGATAAGATCCCAGCAGGATCTAAAGAAAACTTCTGAGAAACCATCCAGCCCGGGGGTGCTGCGATCATCAAGGGCCCATACTGCGTTCTTGACTTCCTCAGTGGATGAGGGAGCGAGCAGCCGCTCATTATCCCCTTCGGAGATCAAATTGGGGACCTTGGCTAGAAACTCTTCATCCTTGACGATGGCTTCTTTGAAGAATAGATTGGAGTAGAAATTGGCTGCCTTCTCTTGAATACGGCTCTGATCATCCAGCAGGTTGCCATTTCTGTCGCAGATTTTGTGTAAAAGAAGCTTATGCCGGTGGCCCTTGACACAAGAGTGAAAGAAAGTCGAGTTACGGTCCCTATCGGAGTCCCATTTTAATCTGGTCTTCTGCTTCCAGAATTTTGTCTCCACCTTCAGACGGGATTTGAGAATAGCTCTGGCGAAGTTGAGGGATGACCGGGCCTGCGGGGATCTGTTCGCGGCAAACTGGATCTCGGTACGGTTGACGTCATCCTCCGCCGTTCTAATCGCTTGGAAAAGGTTACCATATGCGGACTTGATCCACGTAGAAAGGGCCTTCCTAGTTGCTTTGAGTCTTGCAGCAACCCGAGAGAGGGGTTCTAGATCATCCTCCGAAAACCACACAGAAGCGACAATGCTTCTGAATTGAGGGTGATGCCTCCAGAAGTCCTAGAATCGAAAAGCTTTTTTTGATGCGGATGGATCTGCTGCTGAGCTCAATCAGTATGGGAGAGTGATCCGATTCAGTTGTGTTAAGGTGGGATAGTTTGGTGGTGAGGCCCATGTCGTGCCACCAGTCGTTGGTCATGGCGTGGTCGAGATGGGAGTATTGCCTACGAGCGCCTTCATGCATGTTGCACCAAGTGAAAGCATTGTCGACAAAAGGAAGAGTGTTTAAATGTGCGTCAAAGATAAAGTTGTTGAAGTCATTCATGGCCTGTTGGAGGGGTGGGTGACCCCCTGACTTTTCTTCGCTGCAAGAGATAGTATTGAAGTCGTCAATGCACAACCACAGAAAATTGTTGCTGGGGGAGTAAGTCTCCAGCAACGAGTTCCAGAGGATCCTGCGCTCCGGAAGGTCGCAGATTTCGTGAACAGCGAAGAGGAGGGAGAGGGTTGGGAGAAGCAAATGTTCCACCCAGCAGGAGAGAGCCTGTCTAGAGTCCTGTACGATGTCGAACCTGATCTCGGCTGCGAAGAGGATCCAAATATCGTTGCATCCGGCTATCGTGGCCTAAAATCCAAGCTGAAGTTGGATGGCTTTAAGTCTTTTTTAAGGTATTTTGGGTTCAATGATCACTAATATGTCGATCTTATGAATCTTCTTAAGGTTGATGATTCTATTCAGCGTCGGATTATTGGCCAGCCCCCGCACGTTCCAAGATAGGACGTTAAGCATTGGAAAGTGGGAGGGGTGGGTGGTTGGTGAGTTTTACGGTAGACCTCGTGGTCATGGCCGACGACCGCTCTATGTCACATTTTTCTTCTTCTTGTGGTGGTTTTTGGGGCCACTCCGGTTAGAGAGCGGTTTCTACCGCTGTCTCAGGCGTGCTTAAAGGACGGCTTCCAGGGTCCTCCAGCAGCAAGGGGGACTTCTGGGTCCGTTTTAGGTAGCGTACTCAGGGGGTTACTGGGTTCCAGGAAGCCAGCTTTCTGAGCTTGGTGAAACCTGTCCTTAGCCGCGAAGTCGAAGCTAGGTCTATAGGAGACGATGGCGATGTCGGTGGTGGAGGGAGCAATCTCTGAGGTAGGTTGCTCTGGGGTGGTGGTAGGAGCCTTTTGTACCTCCTCGTCAGTTGTCGAGAGAGTATCGTCCTTCTGGCCGAAGGCGGCATCTGCGCTGGAGCTTCGGGGGAGGGGACACTCCGGGTTGATCTCTGATAAGAAAGGGAGGATAGAGAATGAGTTGTTGAGGGTTAGACTTAGGGGTTGTATGGGATGATAGCAGTTTCCAGGAGTCGAATCTGGCTGGAGGAGGGGGACGTGTTGCTATTGTTGGAGGTGAGGTAGAGATTGGGTTGGATGTGGGTTGGGGATGTGGGTACAGTGGAAGACGCCTTTTGAGTTTGTGGTTTACGAGAGGTCGCCTTCTTCAGTTCAGGATGTGCTCGGAAACAGAACTTAATGGCGTGGCCTCTCGTTTGGCAGTGTTTGCAGAACAAGATGTTGTCATCGTACACGAGAGATTGATAGTATGTCAGACCCTCTAGCTCAAGTTGAATCTGGACAGGGGGGTCATAGGATAGGTCGAGTTCTACGCAGATCTTCGCATAGTTGCCTTTGGAGAGGTTTTTGGTTTCTTCGGCTATCGCCACCAGCATCCCAAAAGGGCTGGCGATATGCTTCAGAGCCGCAGGTGCGAAACAGACAAGAGTGAGGTTGGGTAGGGTGATCCAAGCCGCAACGATCGTAGAATCAACTTTGGTGCTAAAGTTCGGAGTCCATTTGACGATTTTTAACGTTCTGGGCAGCAATTCTGGTGAAGCCTTTAGCCCAAACCTTGGAGAAGTCGGAAGGAGAGGATAGGTGGAGGTACAGGTGTTTAGGATCAAGCGGTGCGACTCGGTAAGCAGTAGATAGGCCCCATCCAGCAATCGGTTCCTTGACTACCGCGGTTTTTGGGCAGCTAGCGGTAAATTTTAGCACGAACGTCTTTACAAACGAAGTGGATAGCGAGGAAATTTCGGCAGAGGAGAAGGGGATACGAATATCTTGGCCTTCGGTGGGAGTCGGTAATTCCATGTCTGGGAGGATGATTTCCCTAACTGGGGGTTCAAGATGTCTTCCGCGGTCCGGACGAAGAGCCGCCGCGTAGGAAATGACCGGGGGAACAGCCGTGGATGCGGTTGGTAAGAGCACTCGAGCATCGGTAGCGAGCGCGGGGAAAGAGGAAGCTGCCAGAGAGTGGTAGACGATGGAGCCTGGAGATGCCGGCACGCCAGCGACAACACTGCTTGCGCCGGGCGTAGGGGACACCCCGCCAGCGAGGAAAGGGCCTTGACTCGGGAGGGAGAGGGCGTATGATCCAACTGCAGGGGAACCGTCGCAAAGCCCAGCCGGAGAGGCCCGGGCGAATGAGTCGCTGATCTAGGTGAGGGTGCTATGCCCCGAGAGGACTCGGGTGCCTGCCTAACAGGAGGGGGGTCGGGCGCATGTCCCGCAGGAGGCAGAGTGGGCGCATGGCCAGTAGGAGCACGGAGGGCACATGCCCCATTGACGGGGACGAGGTCGCATGGCCACGGCTCCGCAGAACCCGAGGGAGGGGGAGAGGAAGATGGATTGGCCAGCAAACATAGCGCTTAGGAATTTAGGCAGGGGGCATAGTCCCCGGGTAATACGGAGCAGCAGCGACAGAGAGGGGTGCTATGGTGGATTCGACAGGCGTCCATCGGAGCGGAAGTGCGATGCCCGGATCGGTCGGCTGGCCGGGGGCCTGATCGTGGATCCACCGGAGTTTCGGGACGATGCCGGAGGCTACGAGGCCGATAAGGGCCAGCTGTACGGGAGTCCAATCCAGAACGAGGCGGTACGGTCGTCGAGGAGTCGGACGAGGGAGGTACAGGTGCCGGAAGAAAGATTGGTAGGGGAAATCCGATGCCTGTAACGACTGGAACGATAGTGTTGCTGGCCACCAGGCTGGGGAACGGGTGTCAAGCAACCCGACGCAGCGGAACGAGCAGGGAGACATAGAAGCGCGCCCGAAAGGGGGAGGAGGGGGGAACCGATAATGGTGGACGGTGGAGCGGCCTGAGGGAGGAGCCGCCAACCGGGATCTTTTCGGAGGGCGAAGGGGCACCGCAGTGGGCACAAAGGGGGGGAGGGGAGCTTAGGGAGGCCCACATCCGTAGTAGGAGCTAAGGCCACAGAGCAACTCACAGAGGAAGGATAACCATCACCAAATGCAGCTCGTGCCATTGGAGAACACGTGTGCCCACGGGAAGAGGGGTGTGGCCCACCATGTGAGCCCCTGCATAAACCGTGGGTTGTGCCAGAAAGTTGCCAGCTGGTGGCACCAAGGGGGGGCACGTGTGCCCAAGGAATAAGGGGGGTGGCCTGCCACGAGGACCCCTGCCTCCCTAGAAGAGGGACTATGGGCACAAGTCGTAGGTTGTGCCAGGTGTTGGCCAGCTAGTGCGAAGTGGTCAGCGGGCGCAAGGGGAGAAGCAGTACCCAGGGGCGGATAGGCCAGCAGGCAAGAGGCTGTGGCACCCACGTGCTGGTGGAAGTAGCCCAAGAAACCCCTCCTGGCAAAATTTGAATGCAAGGCACATGGGGCCAGGCTGTCTAGTCAGCCTGTGCAAGGCTCGATGCGGTACAGTCCCCGAGACAGAGCTGTATCTGAGGATGGGGGACCTGCGGCACACCGGCGACAGGCAACGGCTCTGGCCGACCAGAGCCGCCCGAAAGGAGAGGTGGTCCGAGGCCACCTAAGGGTTAGAGGCTGCGAAGAAGGGAGGAACCGACGGTGGAGGGGATGGAGGAGGTAGGCGAAGATGGAATAGGGGGCGGAGGAACTGTGGGATGGCCTGGAGAGGCCCCGCGGACGTGCGGCCGTGCCGCCGACCGTGAGGAAGCTGAAGGGGAAGCATCGATCATGGGTAGGAGGGGGAGGAAAGGTTGGGAGAGGCCGGAGGGCGCCGGGGAAGCAGCCGGAGATCAGAGGCGTCCCGATCGCCCAGGGGGCGCCCAAGAAGAGTGGAGAGCCAAATATATATATATATATATATATATATATATATATATATATATATATTTAATAGAATACTAGGAATTTTATTGATGATCAAGAGAGTACCAACTCAGGTTACAAAATGACAAGGATTTCAATGAATCCCGATACAAAATTTAGGTTTTCTTCTTCCCGTGCGAGCAGGCGATAGTGGCTTTGCCAATTTGTCTCTGGATCTCCTGGCAGACTTGTCTTCCATTGTACTTGTACTGTTCGTATCTCCATTTGTTACGGTTTTTCCATAAGACCCAGCAAATCGCCCCGACCGTGATTTGTTTATAATGAAGGTTATTTCTTCGCCACCAAAGAGAAAGGAAACCTTCAAGGCTTAAAACCCGACCACGGATGTGAAGAAGAGATTGAGAAGTATTCCAAGCTTGTCTAGCCAACTCACCTTCATAGAAAATATGGTTGATAGATTCGGACATAGGGCTCGAACAACAATGGCAACTTGAAGCAAGATGAAATCCCAACCTTTGAACATTGTCGTCAGTGGGAAGACGATTATGGAGGATACGCCATAAGAGGACTGACCATTTTGAAGGAATGTAGGTACTCCAAATGTTCTTGAACCGATTATCAACAGGAAATGTAGGTCGGATGACCTTCCATGCTGAAGAAACAGTGAATCGAGGATCAGGACACCAATGTGGACCAATACCATCCTTATCAATCAGCTGGAATCTGACATCGAGATCCCTTCCCGCAAGGATGCGACGCCAAATGTGTGAAGAATTAGATTGGACTGAAACTGCAGTTGGATGGCTATTAGGGAAATATTTCCTCCTCATGAACTGAGTCCATAGAAGATCCTGAGATCTCAATTTCTACCATAGTTTAACCGTGAAAGCATCAAAAAGATCCTTGAGTCTCCTAACTCCAAGGCCTCCCTCTTCATGGGGTCTAGCAATATGATTCCACCCGATCCAGGAATGTTTCTGATTACCATCCTTCGAACCCCATAAAAATTCACTAAACATAGCTTCAATTTTAGTAAGAACACTCATAGGAGGGTTACTTGCAGCAAGACAGAAGATTGGGATAGAGGATAACACAAATTTAATGAGAATCAACTTACCCCCAGGGGACAAAATTTTGTTATGCTACCCCTCAATTTTACTATGAACCTTGTCCTTGAGTTCTTCGAACATAGCCGAGTTCCTTCTACCCGTCATAAGAGGACATCCGAGATATGTTATAGGCGGGGTTTTGATCTGATATTCTGTTAAAGTGCTCAAGGAGTTGGCTCTGTCTTTCGGGAAATCCGATGTGACACAGATGGCAGATTTAGAGGAGTTGACAAGCTTTCCTGAGGCGCGCTCATAACGCTGCAGAACCGTCATAAGTAATTGAATAGAATGCCTATCTCCCCCGAAGAAGATTATGATGTCATCCGCATAAGCGAGATGAGTAACTCTTGGGCATCCACTAGGAGAATAATATGGTGTAAAACCAGGAAGTAATGCCAATCTCTGTAGATTCCTACTCAGTGATTCAGCCGCAAGAACAAACAACAAAGGAGAGAGGGGATCACCTTGACGTAGTCCTCAGAAAGCCTGAAAATAACCTGACATATTGCCATTGATCAGTATGGAGAACCACACATTGTTCACCAGATGCAGAATCATATTGATCCAACTTTCACTGAAACCGAGCCTGCGGAGAGTAGAGAATAAAAATCTCCAATTCACCCGATCATACGCCTTTCTCATATCGAGCTTAATAGCTGCATTACGCCCCCAATTATCATGGCCCAACATGCTGAACATCTCCTGAGCAAGGATGATGTTATCTACTTTTTCCCGACCCTTAATGAATCTGCTTTGCTCCGGAGAAATTATCCGAGTCATCAAAGGAGAAAGCCGGTTTGCAAGTAATTTAGAGAAGATCTTATTCACGAAATTACAGAGGCTAAATGGCCTATAATCAAAAATAGAGGATGGATGCTTGTTCTTGGGGATCAATACGAGAAGCGTGCTCGTGATAACCTTTGGCAAGGAGAAACCATCGAAGAACATATGGACCGCAGCTAATACATCCTCCTTGATAATATGCCAACATTTGATGAAAAATATCCCTAAGAACCTGTCAGGCCTTGGGGCACTATGTCGATCAATAGACTTAACAGTGTTGTAAACCTCCTGTATTGTGGGTTTCATAGTCAGGGCTGCACTCTCTTCATCACTGAGAATCTTAGGAAGCGCAGACATGAACTCCTCATCAGTTATAACTGGTTCGGGAAGAAACAAGTTTGCAAAATGAGTATTAGCAATTTGTTGTATCCCCTCAAGATTAGTAGCAGTAGTACCATCCTCGGTACGGAGTTGGTGGATATGTAGGCGACGGCGCTTAGTAGAAACACATGAGTGGAAATACCCCGAGTTTCGATCCCCTTGCAAGTCCCATTTTAACCGAGCCTTTTGTTTCCAATAAGCTTCTTCAATTTGGATTCTTTGTTTGAGGTAACCCTGTATAATATATATATATATATATATATATATATATATATTCTTATTATTATATATATATATAATATATATATATATATTTACTTATTTATTTTTTATTTTTTATTTTTTTATCAAAATCTATCAGACATTCATATATATATATATATATATATATATATATATATATATATATATATATAAAATATATATATATATATATATATATATATATATATATATATATATATATATTCATTAAGGCCGAAAAGGCCGAACCTTTACAAGTATACCAGAAGGCGCAAATTGCCGATGCCTATACACGTATACTGACAAAAGAAGAGCAAAAGAAGAGGCAAACGCTAAACAAAATGGCTAAGTCGATGAAATGAGGGAGGTCCAGAGAGCCGTCTGACCGTGCTTACAGAGGGCTCTTCGTTTGCGGTACTGTCTTCCATATCAGTTGGTCGGCGTTGTATCGGTGGCCTTCGTATCTCATCTTGTTCCGATTTTTCCAGATCACCCACGTGGCGGCTGTAGCGACGATCTGGTGGCCATGGGATGTTGAAGCCCAGGTCGCCATGAGCTGGTGGAAGTTGTCGCCCCCAGTAGGCAGTCTGCATCGTTAGGAAAGAGGTCTCCAGACCTGGACCGGTAGGTCCCCTTGACTGAGGATTTGGTTGACTGTTTTCGCTTGTCGGTCAGAGCAGCATGTGCATGCTGAAGCCAGGCAGAAACCGATTGTGTTGAGAGTATCGTCGGTGGGGAGGATATTACAAAGGGCACGCCATATGAGGAAGGACCACTTCTTGGGGATGCAAGTCTGCCAGAATGAAGCGATGGTAGGAGACGGGTTCGCAATACCGAGGATGTCCTTTCTGGCCGATTTGACCGAGAATGTGTCGCTATTATCGGGCGACCACTCGAGTTTGTCTGCGTCCTGCCCGATCCTCAAATCGCTACGTCAAATGTAATTGACCGTCTCGGGACCAGCCCATAACCGGACTTTGTCCCAATTCTAGGTGTTATTAGGATGGTCCCACATATCCTTGATAGAGTTGTTCCGAGGAGCCGCAGAATTGTTGGGTAGCAAGGTACCGCCAACCCAGCACCCCTAAAATGGCGACACCTCACCAATTCCCACCCTAAGGTGAATCGCTGGTTCGGCATGGGATCGCCCGATGAGAATGTGCCTCCAGGCCGCGGATGATCTGTTGTTAGCGATGGCCATAGACGGGTGAATGTGCTTGAAGTATCTGGCCTTCATGAACCTGGACCATAAGTTTTTGCTTGTGCGAAGCGACCACCATAATTTCATGGAGAAGGCATTACCGATGTGGGAAAGTTTAGTGAAGCCTAGACCCCCTTCCCCTATGGGGCGAGCCATGGTGTCCCAGCTAGACCAATGGTGTTTGTCGTGTCCTCCGCTGTGACCCCAGAGAAAGTTGCTGAAGATGCTCTCAATGTAGGATCAGACTTTCTTGGGGGGAGCACGCAGCAAGGGTGTGGATGGGATTGGAGGTGAGGATGTGGTTGACGAGAATTATCTTGCCTTCCGGGGATAGAGTGGCGTTGTGCACGCCCTCGACCTTTTGTCTGATGCGAGTGATTAGGGATTCGAAGATCCCGGCGTTAGATCTGTCGTACACGAGGAGGCACCCGAGGTAGTGGAATGGAGGGTACCTGATGGCGAATGAGGTGGTGGTTGATGTGCAAGTCGCTTGCTCTCTCTTAATATAGTGGTGGGTGTAGATGGCACTTTTATCCCGGTTGATCTTCTGCCCGGAGCAGCCTTCGTATCTGTGGAGCATATTGTGGACGACTTCTACCGATCCAGCGTCTCCTGAAGAGAATATAAGGATATCGTCCGTGAAGGCCAGACGGGTGATGATTGGGCAGCCGCTAGCCGTACGGTAGTACTGGAAGTTGGGGGATCTCGCCATCTTATTAAAGTTTCTGCTCAACGCATCCACCGTAATAATAAAAATGGTGGACGGAAGAGGATCACCTTGCCTAACCCCCTTACTGGATTTGAAGAAACTGTCTGCTTGACCGTTAATGACCGTGGAGAACTATGAATTGCTGATCGATCTCCACACGACGTTGGTCCAGGTTTCGGAGAATCCGAAGGCTCTGAAGACCCAGATCATAAATTGCCAGTCCAGTCTGTCGTAGCCTTTCTCCATGTCCAATTTGATAGCTATGTTGCCCCCTCTTGCTGGAAGCTTCATACAGGTGACTAACTCTTTGGCCAACATGATTATCTTGGATATTTCTCCCCCGAACAAATCCACTCTGCTCCTCCGAGATGATCTTGGGAAGAAGACCTGCCATACGGGAGGCTATGACCTTAGATATGACCTTGTTGGTGAAGGTACAGAGACTAATTGGACGAAAGTTGCGGAAGGTCTTCGGGTTGTCTTTCTTCAGGATGAGGATTAGGTTGGTGCTCGAGATGGCTCTAGGATAAGTTGCTCCCTGGAGGAAGGCGGTGACCGCACAGTGGATGTCAACCTTGGTGATGTCCTAGCATGTGCGGAAGACAGTCCCTGAAAATCTGTCAGGCACGGGCGTACTACGTACGTCAAGGGCCCAAACGGCTTCTTTCGCCTCCTCCTCAGAAGGGGGTTGTTCGAACAGAAAGTTGTCTGTGTCGCTGATAAGGTAGGGAATCTCGCCCAGGAAAGTGTTATCTTTGTGGACCATTTCCTTGGAAAAAAGTTTAGAATAGAACTTCACTGCCTCCACTTGGATGCCCTTTTGATCACGGATGTTGGTACCATTGTCAGTGGCAATCTGATGGAGAGTGAGATTTTGTCTGCGCACATTCACCAAGGCATGGAAGAAGCTTGAGTTTTTGTCCCCTTCGCTGTCCCATTTGATCCTAGCTTTCTGTTTCCAAAATTCTGTCTCAATTTTTAGCCTGAATTTGAGGATGACTTTGTTGAGATTAAGAGCCTGCCTGGAATCCGGCGAACAGTCGATCATGTATCTGGCTTTGGCCCGGATCACATCATCCTCCGCCTGACGAATGGCTTGGAAGATATCTCCATAAGCTTGTTTGCTCCAAGCGGCTAGAGCTTTCCTCGTGGCCTAGAGCTTGCAGGCTATACGTTGGAGGGGATCTAGAGAGTCGGCACTGTTCCAAGCTTCCGATACTACCCCCAAAAATTGGGGTGGTTGCTCCAGAAGTCCTGGAAGTGAAAGCTCTTTCTGACCTGGTTGGAAGTGCTAGTGATACCAACCATTAGGGGGGCGTGATCGGATTCTGTGGCATTAAGGTGAGAAAGCTTGGAGGTGGTTCCCATACCCAGCCAGTGGGCGTTCGTTAATGCCCTATCGAGGCGGAAGACCTGTCGACGGTAACCTTCCTGCATGTTACACCATATGAAGGCGTTGCCGGTGAACGGTAGGGGGTGAGGTGAGAGATGAAGATAAAGTTATTGAAGTCTTGCATGGCGGAGAGGGGGGAGGCCGGCCTCCAAGCTTCCCTTCTCTATAAGTAATAGCGTTGAATTCCCCTATGCAAAGCCAAATGAGGTGTTGGTTGTGGTGGTTGGTGTCCAGTAGGTCGTTCCATAGCTGTCTGCGCTCCGCGATGTCACAGCTGTCATAGACCGCTGAAAGGATGGCTCATTTGGGAATCAGAGGATGTTCGATCCAGCAAGAAAGGGCTTGCCTGGAATCTTGGATGACTCCGACATTGATGGCCTTGGAACAGAGGATCCATATGTCGTGACTGCCGGCAATGGCCGAGGGAAAGCCTAACTGCAGTTGAATGGATTTGAGCCTCTTGTAAGGGATTTTGGGTTCTAGGATGATCAAGATGTCGATCTTATGAGTTTTTTTAAGGCTGGTAATTCTTCTCATAGTAGGTTTGTTTGCCAGACCGCGGACATTTCAGAAGAGAATGTTCAGCATTAATGGAGGTTTTGGTGGGGTTGGTTGGACCGTTTTGCGGCGAACCTGGTGTGCATTGACGGGGACTTTACGAATCCTTTTTTCCCCGATTTCCTGGTAGTGGTGGGAGCTTCTTCCGCCTTCCTGGACGTTGTGCCGATGGAAGAGTCCTCGGAGCGTTTTGTTGGTGTGACTGTTTCTCCGGCTGAATTGAGGTCGGGTTGCTCCGATGGGATGAGGAGGGAGTCGTCAGTGATTTTGATGAGGCCACCTTCCTCCTGGAGAGAGAATCCGACGGCTAGGACCAGAAGACCTCTGAGAGCCTGCGCCGGCCTAAGGATGGCCAGCGCATCAATGGCGGAGTTGGCAAGCGATATTGGAGGGTTGGAAGCATCCGTAGGAGAAAGGAAGGAGCCTTCTGCGTCCTCGGGGGGTGGGGCGCTGATATACATAGAGTCAGTTCCTGGTGCTTTGTCGAAGTCAGCCTGAAGAAGCGAATCCTGGGAGGAGTCAATGTCTGTTGACACGAAGACGGAGAATTGGTTGGACAGTTGGGTGTTTGGTGGCTGGTATGGGATCACTGCTTTTTCTGCTGAGTTGGTTTTGCTGGATTTGCCTTCGCTGGAGTTGAATCTGGTGTAGGAGTTCGGAAGAGAAAACAGGGGTGGTTGGTCGCTTTTTCGATGCTAGGTCCCTTTGGGATTGGGGTCTGTTCTCTCTGGTTTCTTCCGAAGCTCCGGATGGAGACGGAAGCAGTGCTTCGATAAGTGACCACACAGATGACAGTGAGTGTAGAAGATTATGTGATTGTCGTAGATGATTTGCTGAGTATGAGTTTGGTTGCCAAGTTCTATGAGAATGTGGTTGGGGGGATCTGAGGTGAGGTTAAGTTCCACACAAATCTTTGCGTAGTGTGATTTGGTTAGGTTGCTTGTTTCTTCTGCAGTGGCCACGTAAGTCCCGAAGGAGTTGGCTATTCTCCTAAGAGCCGCCGGTACGAAGCAAATGAGGGGGACATTGGGTAGGGTGACCCAGGCAGCGACCGTCGCGGAGTCTTTCTTGGTGTTGAAGTTGGCTGACCACTTGATTATCTTCATCTGGTGGGAGTCGATCCTCCCGGTGCCTTTGGACCATACCGTCCTGTGGTCCAAGTCGGATGATAGGTGTAGCAGAATATGTCTCGGTTCGAAGGGGGCTACTCTGTACTCAGCCTTGAGTCGCCAAGTGGCTATAACTTTTGTGACCCTGGCGAGCTTGGGGCATCCAGAAGAGAATTTGAGGACGAAAGAGTAGGGAAATGAGGTGGCCAAAGAAGAGCGTTCCTGGTCGAAAAATGGCACCGTCGGCATGGTGGATGTCGGCGGGTAGTTGACTTCGGGTAGAGGGACATCCGGGAACATTAGTCCCTCCTTGGGAGTCCGGTCAGGCCGGAGGATGTCGGCAAATGAAGGAGTCGGGCGTTGAGATGCGCCAGGAGTAGGAAGGGTCGGAGGAGGGGATGCTCCCGAAGAAGCAGGGCCCAGAAGAGGCCGGCTTGCGCCAGAGAGGAGGGAGCTGGTCCCTGGGGATACCAGGTTGCGTACAAGCGAGAACCCGGACAGGTTCCATAAAGGAGAAGCTTGGAGGCGCTGCACCTCCATCCCCAGGGAGGGAGAGGTCGAGAGGAAGGGGATGGGGTTGCCTGCTGAGAGATCCAGGGTGCGTCTGGAGGCAAAACTGGGTTGCGCCCAGAGGGGACGGGGGCGTGGATGCGCTCAAGACAAGCGCGCCAATGCCAACACCCGACTGGGAAGGCCGGAGGATGGAGGGATCAGGAGGGGCAACGGGACACAGCAGACCGGCTGCATCAAATAGCAACATCATGTCGACCGGCGCCGGAGGATCTGGCGAAGAGGGCGGGGAAAAAAGGGAAGGGAGGAGGATATATATATATATATATATATATATATATATATATATATATATATATATATATATATATATATATATATATATATATATATATATATATCAATTATATAGGTGCGTTCTATCTTGCTATAATCTTTATGTGACTATTAAAATGTAATCTGCTGTTGTTTTATTACTACTTATTGCTATATCTGAATGCTTAGGGATAGTTTGTATGGTGTGTCTATGTGTTGTGGGACGGCATCAAAGTCGCGTAGGCATTTTGATGGCCGAGAGGGCCTTATCTTGTCATAAATCGTTGACAGCCGTGCAACCTTTTTACTGCCAGATGAATTAAATCTAAGACGTTTAGATATTAGCAATCGTAGTATTGTTACTAACAGCAGAATGCAGGTTAATAGTTTACATAAAGAAAGTAGCAAGATAGATCCCCAAAGAATGAGTGACCAATTGGCCAGCTTAATAGGCTCAAATAAGAAAACCCTTAATAAGGGTAAATCAGTAAAGAATTCTAATCTGCATGAATTTCCTACAGAATTAGAAGAGTTAAACAAATGGACAATTCCTAAAGTTCAACCTAAAGAAATATATCAAATTGGTACTTTTGATTTTAAATCTTCCATTGCAATTAAGACAATGGAAAGAACAGTGCAAGTCTCAGATAATGAACAAATAATAAAGTTATTATCTAAAGATGATATCTCTAATTACAAAGATAAATACAATTTCATCCATATTGGATTAATACAGGTTGCATTAAAACCTTTAACTCTTCAAGGTTTAAATGCATCCTTATTGACATCTCTAAGAGATGGTCGGTGCTTAGACTGGGCACAATCCCTAATAGGAGTCATGCAAACAAGTCTCTGTCATGGTCCAGTATATTTTAATGTTTATCCCAATTTAAGTTTATCCCTAACGGATGCAAATCTATTAGAAGCCGTGTCTTTGAATCTAAAGACATTCGGTTATAATTTTCTTCCTGGATCTGAAACCATAGCAATAATCTATAGGGTTCATTTTAAGGTGTTAAATACTTTAGCCCCAAAGGCTAAACACCTTACAAAACCAGGACAAACTACTTTAGTAGAGACTAATCTTTTGACTACTAAGGTAGCTACTAATAGAATAATAAAATGGAAAGAAATAAACTTTCCTAATGAATGGACTTTGAATATGGCTGTACCTCCAAAACCCATAATGGATTCGGAAATAGATCAAATAATTTAGACTCCAGATGGAGATGTGGAAGTAAGGTTTACTCCACAAATAAAAGCCAGAATCTCTACATCAAGCTCTAGAAGATTCATAACTGAGAAATCTATCTCAGATAAGCAATCAGAAGGTGAATCTTCTAATATAGAAGAAAATAGAATAAAAAAGATTCAAATAAATGAATCAAATGTTGTTCACCCAATATATACCTCCAAATCGGATTCTCAGTCATCTAAATTAGATGAAGAACCGACAATGTCGGAAATGACATTCGACCTTTAATGGATTATAGACTCTCACCGTTTATGATTGAATATTGTAAAAAAAATATTACAGTGAGGAAAATAGAGAGTTTAGGGAATGGTTCAGACAACAATTTAATGATCATTAGCGTAGAGAATATAGAAAAATGTATCATGAACACCTTCTGAATACACCGAAGGTTCGATGGTTCCGAGAATGGTTCCTTGAGGAATATCTTAGTGGAGGTATAAGACACATAAATGTCTTAGAGGAACAATTTAAAATATGGACTACTAAAGGAGGACAGAAAATAAAATCATTATACCCTCCTAATGAATCTCTTAAAATATCTGCTCCATTCAATACAAATATAGAGGCTAATTCGTTCTATAAGGCTATAGAACATGAGAAAGCTTCAATAAAAGAAATACAAAAAATAATTTTGCAAAATAATTATACTAATACCTTTATACAAGTTATAGGCAAGCAATTAGCTCGAATAGAAGAAGGTATTCAGAAGCTGAATGAAAAATTCAATATGATAAAAGGAGTAGAACTCCATGAGAGTCCTATTGTTAAACCCAAAATGGAAATAAATAGGATTCCAATTAGACCTCCAATGGAAGTTACTGATTATAAGTTCAGATCTAAATCAGAATTTACAAAGGAAGATCTAAAAGAGTTAGTTGAACAATTCAGAAATCAAAGCGTTAATGTACTCTCTGAAGATGAATTAGAGTACGAACGTCTTAAAGAGGAATTTCTGAATTATAATCCTACTAAAAATAAGGAAACACCTAAGCACTTAAATGTGCTACAAGGCGAATCCTCTACTCAGGGTGGTCAAGAATCTGAATCTGACCTTGAGGAAACTTGTTCTATTAATGACGAACAAGTTAATCGTATTGAATTAGAGAAAATATATAATTCTTTCAATTCGGTCCAAAATGAAATAGATCGAGAAAGAGTTAATACTGTCAAATATGACAAACCTAATTTGATCAAATATTATTATAAAAGACCTTCCCCAATGGATGTCCTTTATGAGGAAAATGATTCTATAATTCAGAATCATTATTGTGCTGGAGAAATCTATGAATGAAACATAGATGGTCTTTCAGATAAACAAATTCATGATCAATTGCATCGAATATTGATGTATTCTAATGTTGCTAAAGCTGCTGGTAATAATGATCGACAAATTGCTTTATTTGTCGCCAGTGGATTTACAGGCATCCTACAAGGATGGTGGGATCATTGCCTGAGTAATGGGCAACGAATGGAAATAATAAATGTCACTAAGACAAAAGATGGACAGCAAAAATCTGATGCTGTTTACACTCTAATTTACAATATATTAGAGCATTTCACAGGACACATTTCTGATGGAGGAAGAATTAGAACCCTATTACAGAATTTAAGATGTCCAACTTTGACTCATTTCAGATGGTATAAAGATACTTTTCTGAGTAGAGTTATGGCACTTGATGATGCCAATGCATCACATTGGAAATCCAAATTCATTGATGGATTACCTAATCTTTTTGCTGAAAAAATACGGCAAAAATTGAAAGAAAAGAATAATGGAGAAATTCTGTATCAGAATTATACTTATGGAGCATTAATTAATGCTTGTGTTCAAGAAGGCTTAGCTTTATGTAGTGACTTAAAGCTAAGAAATCAATTAAAATATCAAAGACTTTCAGAGAGAAAGCAATTAGGTGAATTTTGCAATCAATTTGCGGTTGATGACTATAAGCCTTATGATAAGAAGGGAAAGGCTAAAAAGGAATATAGAGAAAAGGGAAATAAGCCCTATTATAGAAGAAAAAGAAAGAAGAAATATCCCCAACAATATAAAGAGAGAGACAAGAGAAAGGAGAAGAAATCTTCTCAAAAGAGGAAATCCTCTAAAGAAATAAAGTGTTATAAATGTGGAAAAATGGGCCATTATGCTAATAGATGTTATACCAAAAAAAAAAATTCAAGAAATAGAGGATGAAGGGTTGAAAAAGACCCTGTATAAAATA
Source organism: Iris pallida (assembly GCA_029216955.1). Taxonomy (NCBI): domain Eukaryota; kingdom Viridiplantae; phylum Streptophyta; class Magnoliopsida; order Asparagales; family Iridaceae; genus Iris; species Iris pallida. The sequence continues at coordinate 2,224,358 of JANAVB010017399.1, forward strand.
TTAATAAATTCTGATGAAGAATTAGGTTCATCAGAGGAATCAAGTGATAATGATTCAGTTAATATGTGTGAATGTGATAGTGAATGTAGTTGTAAGGAATGTTCCAATGAACATGATCTTGAATATTATAAGTCAATAATTGAAATAAATGGTTTGTCAATTAATGTACTGACTGCTCAAGATAAGGAAGAAATAATAAATTTCCTATTATCTATTGGAATTAGTAGAGATGCTAGAGAAAAGCTAATAGATTTTCTTAATATTGAAGAAAAAATGAATAATAATTCCTTAAATGAGGAAGGGATTAATAAGAAAGAGGAATTCTATAGTATGGATGAAGTCCTCCGACGATATAGGAATAAGGAGGTAAAAACTGTAACAATTCAAGATCTCCAAAATGAGATTAAAGTATTGAAAAAAGAAATAAAAGAATTAAAATCTCAAGATGAGATGACTCAAATAAGGCTATCTAATCTTGAGACAGTAGCAAAGAATATGATAATTCATACCACAGAGCAGGGAGAAAGTTCAAAAAGAAGTAATACTTCTACCCCTGGAGTATCTGATGAGGAAACTGAACCTCAGCAGAAAGTAGAAAAAATAGATCTTTATGTTACCCAAAAATGGTTCATTCAAATAGATTTACTCATTAATAATGAGTATTATATAAAAAAATTGATTGCATTAGTAGATAGGGGTGTAGATCTAAATTGTGTTAAAGAAGGTGTGATTCCAATCAAGTATTGTGAACGCACAACTCAAACACTTAGTGTTGCAAAAAATAAAGCACTAATAGCACCTTACAAGGTTACGGATATTAATGTCTGTAAAAACTCTGTGACTATACCACTACAATTTGTGGTAGTCAAGAAAATAACTCAGCATATAATTCTGGGAACTCCTTTCCTAGAAAAAATCATGCCAATAAAACATATTAATTTAAAGGGTATCTCTACTGTCTATAAGGGCAGAGAAGTAACCTTTGAATTTCTTCGTGATCCAATGATCAAAATATTAAATGAAATAAGAGAAATTAATTTTAAAGAAAATCAAATCAATTTTCTCCGAGAGGAAATAAGGTAAATACAAATCTCTGATCAACTAAATAAACCAGAGATCAAAGATAAAATAAAACAAGTCGAAGAAGAATTTAAACTTTAGACTTGTAGCAACCTTCCGAATGCCTTCTGGGATAGGAAACAGCATATTGTTTCACTTCCTTATATGGAAAACTTTAATGAGAAAGATATCCCAACCAAGGCAAGACCTTGCCAAATGAATCAACAATATCTAAAAATATGTAAAAAAGAAATACAGGATTTAATAGATAAAAAATTAATAAGAAAATCCTACTCTTCTTGGAGTTGTACATCATTTAATGTTATGAATAATGCTGAAAGAGAGAGAGGTGTACCAAGATTGGTGATTAATTATAAACCCCTCAATAAGGTTTTAAAATGGATTAGATATCCAATCCCTAATAAAAGGGATTTGCTCAATAGAATTATTAGAGCAAGAATTTTTCTAAATTTGATTTAAAATCAGGCTACTGGCAAATCCAGATAGCTGAACAGGATAGGTACAAAACTGCTTTTACAGTTCCATTTGGACATTACGAATGGAATGTTATGCCTTTCGGATTGAAAAATGCTCCGTCCGAATTCCAGAATATAATGAATGAAATATTCAATAATTATTCTGAATTTATTCTATCATATATTGATGATATATTAATATTTTATAATTCTCTTGATGAACATTTTAAGCATCTAAAGATTTTTAAGCATTTAGTCATCAAGAATGGGCTGGTGATATCAGCACCAAAAATGAAATTATTTCAAACAGAAATAAGATTTTTAGGACATAATATAGCAAATAGGACAATAATTCCTATTGACAGAAGTATTAAATTTGCTTCTAAGTTCCCTGATGAAATAACTGATAATAAGCAGTTACAAAGATTTCTTGGGGCATTGAACTATGTTTATGAATTTTATAAGAACATAGCTCAAGATACAAAAATCTTGTATCAAAGATTGAAAAAGAATCCTCCTGCTTGGTCAGAAGATCATACCAAGGCAGTAAGGATAATAAAGCAGAAGGTAAAAATTTTACCCTGCTTGCATTTAGCCAATGCTGAATGGTTTAAAATAGTTGAAACAGATGCCAGTGATATTGGCTATGGTGGCATCTTAAAGCAGAGAAATCCTGAAACTAATAAGGAAGTCCTTGTCAGGTTCTGCTCGGGTAAATAGAATGATACCCAAATTAATTATTCCACAATCAAGAAAGAAATCATTTCTATAATAAAATGTATTCATAAGTTCCAAGATGATTTGCTTAATCAAAAGTTTTTGCTTAGAATTGATAATAGTTAGGCAAAAACAGTCTTGGAAAAAGATGTAAAAAATCTAGCATCAAAACAAATATTTGCTAGATGGCAAGCTGAATTAGCCATTTTTGATTTTGATATTGAATATATTAAAGGTGAAGAAAATAGTCTTCCTAATTTTCTAACCCGTGAATTTTTGCAGAATGGATAGACGGGATAAGGGAAAGCAACCCTGGGAGCCCCCCAAATGGGAGCAACCCAGAAGCCGCAAGACGCATCGACGACAGGACCAAATTCCTGTCAGGAAAAATATTATTGCATCTGCAAATGTTGCAGCCAATTCTGCAGAACAAAATAAGGATAAATATTCCTACCGTGAGGCAGCTACAATCGAAGAGGTAGAAACAATATATACTCACAAATCTGCTGAAGAGGATATCATTTGTCTAGGTAGACATGATATTCCCTTAATCAATGAACCTTGGAAGCTCAAGGAAAAATATTTTGAGCGAAATTTGTATCCCATAAAAATGAGGGCGAGGAGCCATTATGAAGGTTTGCTTCTCTCTACCAATTCGGCAGAAATTGAGCACTTTAGGCTAAATCCTAAAGATTCGCTATCAGAGATTGTATATAGTAAAATTACTATATATAAAATCCTTACCCCTCAATCATGGAGTTTATACCCGAATTTTGAGAGGGCAATGTACTCCAGAGATAAGACGACTTCCATGAAGTTTACATACTGGGATTATATCGACGCTTTCTTTTATGTATTCTATTATGAGAATGATAGAAGGAAGCACTCCTGGTTCATCAAAATATGTCCAAAAATATTGGAGCAGGACATCCCTGCTTGGTTCAATAAATGGTGGGATTACTTTGGAGCCAACCTGGAAATACTGCCAGGACCCTTGCTGAATATGTTCGACGAATGGGTCGATAAGGCAAAAATTTGCCAAAAAAGACAAAATTATTATGATGATGAGACGACAATGTTTTTCTTCGACGCTAATAACATTCCACACATAATAAAGTGGTCTCTCAAATGTGAAAAGGGAGTGTTTGCCATTGATTGTAAAAGTACAGAACAGTTTTATGGGAGGACTGAACTTAGACTCACAATACAAACTCGCTCGTACAAAGAAAGCCTAGGGACGAAAACCTAGGTACAGCAATCTTAGTACAATTGTTTAGTTTTTTCTGGGAGGTGACGGTAGAGGCTCGGGAAAGCGGCGGCAGCTCTGCCTTACTTCTTGGACGATCGGACGCAGCTTCGGCTCCGGAAAAGAAATGCTCTTGCTCGAATGTGGATCGCTCTGTGTCTGGCTCTGTGCGTACATCTCCCTGCTCTCTCCTCCTCTTTTTTTACAAGGGAATGGCACCTTGTTATTTATAGGCATCATGGGTGGAGGTGTATATCCACGTGGCAGATTCTGAGCCCCGGACCATTATGTTGATTGCCATAAATCTGGTTTGTTACGATTGCAATATATTTGAGCAATTATGTTGATTGTCGTAAATCCGGATTGTAATAATTGCATTAAATCTGGATGATTATGATGATTGCAGTAAATCTGGCTGTTTTAGGATTTGACTAAATCTGGACGGTTACGTTGATTACAGCAAATCTGAGTTATTAAGATTTATTGACTCCTGCCACGTATCCCTCATTGACTGTAATAAATATAAATTATTGAGACTCGATCAGCTCCCTCCACGTGTCCCTCATTGACTGCAATAAATACGAATTATTGAGACTCGATCAGCTCCCGCCACGTGTCCCAACTGCTGCGAGCCACATGAAGGACTGTCATAATTGAACCGCATGAGTGTGGCCTCGTGTCAGAACCGTATAAGGGTGGCCTTATCTGAGCCGCATGGTAATCCTTTAGTCTGAGCCGCATGAGGATGGCTCCATGATCCGAACCGCATAGGAGTAGCAGCCGCATGGGGGTACCCCCATGATCCGAGCCGCAAAGGAGTAGCAGCCGCATGGGGGTGGCTCCATGATCCGAGCCGCATAGGAGTAGCAGCCGCATGGGGGTGCCCCCATGATGCGAGCCGCATAGGAGTAGCAGCCACATGGGGGTGGCCCCATGATCCGAGCCGCATGGGAGTAGCAGCTGCATGGGGGTGGCCCTATGATCCGAGCCGCATGGGAGTAGCAGCTGCATGGGGGTGGCGGCCGCATGAGAGTGGCAGTCGCATGAGGGTGGCTGTCGCATGAGGGATGGTAGCCACATAGGGAGCTTTTTGGGGTTGGTGGACTGTGCCAGCTGTGAAGATTTTCTTGTCTTCCCTAGGAGCCTGCCACTATGTCAGGGTCATTATTTCACTTTTATGTCAGGACTGTCAAACCTTTGTGTCAGAGCCGTCACTTCGCATCAGGGCATTAAATTAGCCAGCTGCATAAGTTAATTATGGCCGATTTGCGAAGGACTTTTTGAACCGCATAAGGCCACGTGGCTCGCTGGGAACTTCTGAACCGCATGAGACTCTAATGAACGTTTGAGCTGCATGAAACTCTCCTAGTCTTGAGCCGCATAGGATTTCCGGTTCATTTCTATACTTCTACAAGACCCCCTTCAAAGTTTTCAATTAAAAAAATTAAAATACTTTGAATGAGAAGCATGGCTATGTCCGCATAAGCTCTCTGTGCCGCATAGACTCTTCTGGCCGCATAGAATGTTCTGGCCGTATGGACGTTCTGGCCGCATGGACGTTCTGGCCACATAGACGTTCTGGCCGCATGGACGTTATGGCCGCATGGGTATTCTGGCCGCATAGACTACACTGTGCCACGTAGGCATCTCATTTAATTGCCTTTGATTTGTTTCAGATTTAAAGCCGCCTTTTGGGGCAGGATCCCAGGGGTCAGATTTGCCTCGATGATCGAAGAGTCGATTTTGTTCTTTAGGCGGCACACGAATCGAAGCGTCCGTCGGTTTATGAGCCCTTGTCCGCCTATAAATAAGAGTAACTTTTTAGAGAAACTCTTTACTTTCTTCTTTTATTCGAACCTCTCTTGGCCTAGGCTGCCGTCTTCTTCTTCTTCTTCGATCGTTTGATGGCCCCCAAGACTTCCAAGGCTGCGGCGAAGGGTAAGGGAGTGGTGTAAACCCCCTAAATTTCTACTTTAATTTTTTTTATAAATTGAGTATTTTAAATTTTTATTTGGTAATTGTACGTCGCATAGTCGTATTATACGTCGCGTATGAACTCAATATTTTCATATGCCTCGTCGAGTGCGAATATGTGCGAGGTACATATTTTATAAAAATATTTTATATTAAAAAAATTCTTGAATTTTCAAATAATAAATAAAAAGTATTTTCGCTTACTTAAAATGGTAAAATGCGTCGCATTGAAAAATTTCCAAAACTGATTTTTAGAAAACTATGTTTCATTGCATATGAAGTGCATAAATTTAAATTTCATATATAAGGCTATTTTCAAAATTTATTTAATATTAATAATTTGTTATTCAAAAAGTTATTTAAAAAAATATGTATTATTTTTTAAATTATCATTATTGATATTTTTGGAAAATATATTTGAAAAATTATTGTGGCCATTTTTCTCGATTTGATTTTATGGATTTAATTTAAATAGTTTAAAGATAGAGTTTATTCTTAAATTGTGTTTAGACTATCTAGTTTTAAATTGGAATTTAATTTAGATTTGATTTTTTTGTATCTAATTTGGTTTAAACAAAACCTAATCTTTATCCAATGGGTATTCCCACATCCTATATATAGGCAGGTACTCATCCATATATTTCTACCATTCACATATGTGCATCGTGTCCGTGCCCAGCTTCTTATTCCATCCTCTACATATATATGTTCCTCTGTGTCGATAATCCCGACACAAATAAATCCTAAACCTAATATTCCCGCTCCTCCTCCCTGTCGTCTCCGACCCTACCGCCGCCATCTTCCACTGGCCTCCAACGGCCAATACCAGCCTACGGCCACTTCTGCTCTGCCCTGCTTAACTCGACGACCACCCTCACCACACTGTCGCCTACATCACCCCTGCCACCAAAGTGAACCACCATCATCACCACAATCCACCACCGCACAACAGCCATAAACCACCATAACCTACCACCGACTCCCGGCCAAATCTACCACCACCGGTTACCGGCAGCCCCGGTAACCACCCTCTCCCGAACACAGACCCCAGCAACACCGCCATCACAAACTGCCATACCAAAAATGAAACAAAAGAAGGAAAAGACCCGAACCCTCACCTGTCCCCGCCTCTGACCCAGATCTGGTAGGACTCCGCACATCCTCCACCGTGCCGAAGACGCTAGCCCGCCGAAGCCCCCATCACTGCAGAACAGCCGCTGGGTTGCCGTGCCCTGTCTACCGGTCACCGGCGTGAGCGCCGGAGCGCTAACGGGCCATCACGGCCGAGTGCCTGCTCCGACCCGAAGGCGACGAGCCGCCTCCGCTGGTCCCCTTCGAAGCCCGCACCGCCGAGCTTCCATAATGGTCACCCGGCCTCCTCTCCGTGGGCGCGCCGCCGTGGAGTGGCCGACCGGCCTCCTTTCCGCGAGCAGCGCGCCGCCGGTACCACCGTCCACCGAAGCTCCCCGAAAACCCTCCTTCTCCTCCAAACCCCCTCGTGCCGCCATGGTGTGTACGGCCGGCCGCCACTCCGCTGGCCATCCCGGCAGGCCCGCCGCTCAAGGCCGACCGCGCCTCCGACGCCAAGTCTTCGCCCCAGCCGTGCGCAGCCGGCCCTCCGTGCCGGTAGACCAGCGCCGTCCGTCCATCGATCCGCCCGCCTGCACCTCCGACTACCCGCGCCGCCCTCCTCGCGCGGTCTGCCGACCCTCTTCCTCGATGAGCCCCTCCTTTTCCCTCTCTCGATCACTCTCTCCCTCTTCTCTCCATCGCTCTCTCTCTCTTAAATGTGTGGTAATTTGTTGGGGGAGGGGATGAGCACTGTACGATTTTGTTATCATTATTATTATAGTTATTAATATATTATTATTATCATTATTAATTCTATTATTATTATTATTATTATTTCTATCATTATCATTATTATTATCTTATTATTATTATTATTATTATTATTATTGATAATGGCATTACTATTGATTGATAGTGATACATTACTTTCTGATACCTTGATAATAATAAATAATAACATTATGATTATATTTATTTTTACTATATATAAGTTACAAATAGTATGTTCCTATGAATTGTATATCGATATATTTTATATTCGAGAGAAATTACCATTAAATTAGTTTACGGTATTTTATATGTAGATGTTAACCTACAAATTCTTTTTGACAAAAATTTACTTTTAGTTTTTAGATTCTTATGTATTTTAAATAAGAAAAATGTAGTCTCCAATTTATAGAGTAATTTTCAAAGTATTTTCAAATAAACTAACAAAATATTGTTTCTATCTATGAGCATATTTTTGCTAAAAAAACGATTTTGACTTTTTAAAGTATATATTTATTTAAAATATTATTTTGATGATAAAAATCTAGTATTCAATTATTATAAATATTTTTTTACAAATCGTTGCTATCCCGTAAAATCTCCTTCATTTATCATCACTGATCGTTCGTCCTATATTTTCGTGACTTCGGACCGCTACACAAAGAACATGGCTATTGGACCACAAGATTTGACGGATCATCGTACCCCACCAGGTAAGACACCTTGCCTTTACTGTTTAATTTCCTGCTCAATATCATGCATGCTTTTTTTCTTTATGTTGTTCTTTCAAAATTATATATATATAAAAATTATTATATTTTATGCAATTGGCTTAGAGTTAAAGGACCACCGTGTGTTTAGTGCATCTCATAAACTATCACGATGTGCCACAGATTGTGTGTGAGTTGTGAGTCGCATATAGATGCGGACTTGCGTGCTGACTGATCATTGGCGCGTACAGGCCGTGCGTTAGGGTATAACTGCTAATAGATTTGTGTAGAAGACTTGGCTGTTATTAAGGATTAAACAGTGTCGTGGAGTCGACACATGTATAATAACATGGAGAGGAGGGAGACAGTTATTAGCGTAGGGGCTACATGTTCAGTACACACATAGAATTGGGCCGATAGTGTCTCGTATGAGCGCTACTTACTGCCCCGGGGCCGATAGTTCTCGTATGAGAGCTACTTTCTGCCCATGGTCGATAGTGTCTCTTATGAGCGCTACCTACTACCACTCTCTTTCCATCTATGATGAACACCTAAGCTCCTGCGTAGAACGTTGTCTTCTCAAAGTGTATATCACATAGAATGGTTAGGAACCTTTACGCATGTATATTTTCTATTGAGCTCTTACTATTCAGTTTATCGGCATGATATTATGTGTCTTGTTACGTCCCTCTGAGGACCTGGTGATCTCTCCAGGTGTGTGTTTCGTGATTTCTTGCAGGTACTCTAGCTAAGGCCATTCCTTCCTCCGTGATGATTGCTCTTGGACTCGTCATTTGCTCTCGCTTGCTAAATTCTGACCTCGTATATTTTTCCATATTTAATTTGGTTTGTAGTGGACTTTGTCTCCGCCCAACTATTGTGTACATGACAAACTCAAAATTGCTTTATATCATTATTTATCTTTGTGGATGAGATTTAGTGTCTTGGCTTTCTACATTTACAGCTTGTGTGCACATACGAGCTGTATATTTACTCGTATGTATAAAGCTGGCATGATACGTATCTAGTCTCAAGTATTTGGGACTAGGGCGTTACATGTTTTTGTGGTGGCCCATGCAGGTCTAGTTTGCCATTTCGGTTACATGATTGTACCTAACGGGCCTGCAATATAGGATTAGAGTCTAGAATCTCATCCACCTACTTGACATCCTTTCTTGACTTCAAATTCTGAACTCTCGTTCGACCTCCTTGACTCGCATCTTGCTTGACTCCTTCTACCGTAAATTCTTAGTTTCGCGTTTAGTAAGATGACTACACTAGTATATGCCCATAGGTTAAACACATGGTTAGATGGATTGCATTGACAATTAATATGCATTGATTTTATTTGAGTTATAAAGATATTTTTTCTAAAAATATGATTTTAAGGATTAGTTAATTTCAAGTTGGGTAGTAGCATATTACCGCCATAGTTGGAATTTTTTTTTTGCTATTACAAGGTGGTATACACAAGAGGACAGCTAGATCGAGAAAACAAATTTATGATTTATGATTTTTTGGAAATTGCGAAATAGTTTTTGATTATTGGATATGAAACCGATTTGAGAAACATCTTTCAATTGTGACACATGATTTACGGTTAAGTTCAAGTTTGGATTGTAAAAGTTTATCTCAAAATTATTAAAGAGTTTTAAATTATAAGAGAATATGGAGGGTTTATGATTTATGGTTTATTAGAGAGCTGGAGATTTTAAATTGAGTCGTACGATTTTTAAGTTTATTTTTGAGTTTGAAGAGATGATGGTAAAAAGTTTAGTTTAAAATATTTTGGAAGATATGAAATCAACTTGAAGAAAAAAAAATTTCAAATTTTGTCCTATGATCTATGATTTATAGAGTTATTTAAATTTCGAGTTTAAAGCCTTTATTATGGATATTTAAATTTTGGTAAAAAAAAAAGTATGTTCATTTTGCGATATACAAGGGCTATTTCGAGATTGATTAGAGATTTAAATTAAACTTGACAGTCTAAGATAATTGATAATCGTGGCAGAGTATCTTGAAAATTTTTATTGAAAAACTTCGAAGAACTTGAAATTTAGATTAGATCATATTGGTAGAGGACCAAGAAGCAAGAAAGGTCACCCTAGTGAGATAGAAGTATTCTACATTAGACTGCCATGCCACCTATGATTATGATATTGCATATACACAAGTATAGTTAATCATCGACCAAACCGATGAACATATCTTTTGACTTACTCGACCTTCCCTCAATTCTAGATCTCTAATCGTGACCATCTAATTGTTTAAAACTTATAAATGATTAGAATCATTTCCTTAATCATACCCTTATCCATGAGACTATTTTTTTAGAAACTGTATCCCTAACTTATTTTACCTTGATCTACTGGAAACTGAATTGTCTTTATTTCCTGCTTTAACTTGGTCATTATTTGTGCGTTAATCATTATCACATGAACTCCCACTTTCTATTTTAAATTCTTTTGTGTCATTTACCGTGACTTTGATATTTGGAGCACAACACTAGACTTTTCCTCTCCATAATTTTCACATGCAAGACGTAGACGACTCCACCTTCATGTAGGTATATCACGTGCCACTAAAATACGTCTCCTTGTACTCTAATTTCATGTTACGACTTTCGGGTCAAAAAGACTGGACTCTAATCCCTACCGTGAAACCGATATACTTTTTAACTATAGATGAGACTCGACCTCGACTCAAATTCTTTCAACCCGATATATGATTTTGTTCTACTCAATTGCTTACATGCTTAACCTTGCATTTTATCTTGATTGCTGGACCTATCACACCATTAGTTTAATTCTTGTAAGTTGGGTAGAATATCTCACTACCTAACAAACCCTTTTTCCTAGTGAACCATATTGATAAGTTCATTTGGACTATAACACTTAGAGGACCCTAACTTCTCTAGTCAACCAAGCCGACTGCATAGGCCCAAATTTCGGGCGGAACTTAGATTTTATAAGATCTTGAATTAATTGACTTCTTTTATCATTACCCTTTACTTATTATTTTATCTACCTATGATGCTAAAATAGCTTAGTTTTGCAAGCTTATTCTTTATCAAGCTTGATCATGACATGTGTGTAATGTGGGCGCCCACAAATACATTGTCTAATCAGAACCGACGTATTATGGTCTGATCAACCATAGTGCACTTGGTTCGCTTTTGATATATCATACTACGTGGATGGGACATAGTTAAACTTGCCCCTAGAGTCTCCTCCGCGATTATATTGGCAATTCTCTTGGAATTTTACAACCGCCTTTGAATCACATATTGGCATTCGAAAACATCTCCTTTGGACACTTGTTGGCTTTCGTCTTTTAACTATTCTAGACAAAGCTTGTGATTGATAGATAGACCAAACCATTCTCTTATGACCATGATATTTGCATATACTTGGGATCAGTTAACCACTGACCAACCAATATGACTATTCCCGTCTTAAGCTACTTGCCTTTTTTCCTCGACCTTAGATTCAACTTTCATGACCTTTTTGAAATTTGACGATGATTCAACTCTAAACCTAGACAACCATATGTCTTCTATCGTGACCCCTAATCACTTGAAGGATTCCTATCATCCTTTCATATGTGCCCTCAACCTAGACAGTTACCATGCAACCTTCTTCGAAGAGCCCTATCCCCCAAGTCCCGAAAATATCTACTTAAGCTACTTTCATCGTACTATCATGATTTTTCTAAAGCATATTTGTCGTTTCATTGCCTCACCCAATCATTTGTGTTGCCTCACCCTCGTACCTTCTCACCCCCTACTTATTCTTAATTTCGAGGACGAAATTCTTGTAAGTTGGGTAGGATGTAAACCCCCTAAATTTCTACTTTAATTTTTTTTATAAATTGAGTATTTTAAATTTTTACTTGGTAATTGTACGTCGCATAGTCGTAGTATACGTCACGTATGAACTCAATATTTTTATATGCCTCGTCGAGTGCGAATATGTGCGAGGTACATATTTTTATAAAAATATTTTATATTAAAAAAATTCTTGATTTTTCAAATAATAAATAAAAAGTATTTTTGCTTACTTAAAATGGTAAAATGCGTCGCATTGAAAAATTTCCAAAACTGATTTTTAGAAAACTATGTTTCATTGCATATGAAGTGCATAAATTTAAATTTCATATATAAGGCTATTTTCGAAATTTATTTAATATTAATAATTTGTTATTCAAAAAAATATTTTAAAAAATATGTATTATTTTTTAAATTATCATTATTGATATTTTTGGAAAATATATTTGAAAAATTATTGTGGCCATTTTTCTCGATTTGATTTTATGGATTTAATTTAAATAGTTTAAAGATAGAGTTTATTCTTAAATTGAGTTTAGACTATCTAGTTTTAAATTGGAATTTAATTTAGATTTGATTTTTTTGTATCTAATTTGGTTTAAACAAAACCTAATCTTTATCCAATGGGTATTCCCACATCCTATATATAGGCAGGTACTCATCCATATATTTCTACCATTCACATATGTGCATCGTGTCCGTGCCCAGCTTCTTATTCCATCCTCTACATATACATGTTCCTCCGTGTCGACAATCCCGACACAAATAAATCCTAAACCTAATATTCCCGCTCCTCCTCCCTGTCGTCTCCGACCCTACCGCCGCCATCTTCCACTGGCCTCCAACGGCCAATACCAGCCTACGGCCACTTCTGCTCTGCCCTGCTTAACTCGACGACCACCCTCACCACACTGTCGCCTACATCACCCCTGCCACCAAAGTGAACCACCATCATCACCACAATCTACCACTGCACAACAGCCATAAACCACCATAACCTACCACCGACTCCCGGCCAAATCTACCACCGGTTACCGGCAGCCCCGGTAACCACCCTCTCCCGAACACAGACCCCAGCAACACCGCCATCATAAACTGCCATACCAAAAATGAAACAAAAGAAGGAAAAGACCCGAACCCTCACCTGTCCCCGCCTCTGACCCAGATCTGGTGGGACTCCGCACATCCTCCACCGTGCCGGAGACGCCAGCCCGCCGAAGCCCCCATCACTGCAGAACAGCTGCTGGGTTGCCGCGCCTTGTCTACCGGTCACCGGCGTGAGCGCCGGAGCGCTAACGCGCCATCACGGCCGAGTGCCTGCTCCGACCCGAAGGCGACGAGCCACCTCCGCTGATCCCCTTCGAAGCCCGTACCGCCGAGCTTCCACAATGGTCGTCCGGCCTCCTCTCCGTGGGCGCGCCGTCGGTACCACCGACCACCGAAACTCCCCGAAAACCCTCATTCTCCTCCAAACCCCCTCGTGCCGCCATGGTACGGCCGGCCGCCACTCCGCTGGCCATCCCGACAGGCCCGCGGCTCGAGGCCGACCGTGCCTCCGCCGCCAAGTCTTCACCCCAGCCGTGCGCAGCCGGCCCTCCGCGCAGGTAGACCAGCGCCGTCCGCCCATCGATCCGCCTGCCTGCACCTCCGACTACCCGCGCCGGCCTCCTCGCGCGGTCCGCCGACCCTCTTCCTCGGTGAGCCCCTCCTTCTCCCTCTCTCGATCACTCTCTCCCCCTTCTCCCCATTGCTCGCTCTCTCTTAAATGTGTGGTAATTTATGGGGGAGGGATGAGCACTGTACGGTTTTGTTATCATTATTATTATAGTTATTAATATTTTATTATTATCATTATTAATTCAGGAAATTACGTATAGGAGGGTGAAGTTTGATAAAATTATAGGAAAGAGGGTAAGTTTAGGAAAATTACGTATAGGGGGATGTGAAGACATGAACAATGGCGTCACAAATTGGCACACTCTCCGGCGCCATCACTGATGGCGCCAAGGGGCCGCCCCCACCCCCCCCCCCCCCCGGCGCCATCACTGATGGCACCGGACCAATGGTTGTTCCCGCCATTTCAATTAATGTCAACTTATGTCACTTTATGTCACCTTTTTTTCTATTTATGTCACTTTATGTCACCTTTTGGCTATCCCAAATCAATTTGTCCCCCCTCCATGTCACTTTTTCTCCATTCCGGTTCTTCAAATCTATATAAGGAGAGGAGAGTGAAGAAAGATGTATAAATTCACATTGTTATTTGCAGGAGCTTCTCTTGGACGACGCTTGAAGAGGATGGCTGCAGTAAACGATGGTCGCATTCCCGGTGGGCCGACAACTGAAAGAGAGGAGCAAGAACGGAAGAGCCACATATCTCGATTGGTGTTTACAGGAGATGTAATTTTTCAGGAATTAATATTTATTCTTTATTTTATTATATATTAAATTTGAGTTTATTTATATAGTTCGTTTCGCTTGTAGTTATTTGATTATAAGTCGGATGTACGGTTGCGTGAACGTGGTCAATGGCATAACGCTGCAAATTATGGCACATGGGAGATAACTACATATCAAAAGGGTTTACTTAACATATTTGGTTTTGGATATATAGATGATCTTCGATTCTTGGTGCACAAGCAATAAATAATGTACCTTGGTATCTAGATGAAAGAAATGTACCATCGATACTAATAACGGGTAAACAACCTGTTAAAAAACCATCAATACATGCTTTAAAACAAATAAAAATTCTTTCAAAGCTATTGTCTTCAGTGGTTTTTATACAAACTCTACTGCCTAAATTTGTCTCCATAATTCTTAAACCATATTCTTCAAGACTAGCATAGGCATCGGCATAACTACCGTTTATTTCAGCTAGTGCCATCTCTCGGGCTCTCCAAGCTTTGGCATAAGAAATTTCTATCCGATGTCCTCTACGGATATCCTTTACTACTTGCGATGGACTATATGACGGATTATCCCTAATTATATCAATAATCTTATTTTTAATCCACTTAGCAGTAGCTAATGGATGACATCCTCTTGTTAGTCTACTTAAACAAGAATGTCGATTTTCTAATGTACTAATGAAAAATATTTCTCCTGTGCCCAGGGGTCTCGCATATACTCTCCAATTACAACCTGGTTGATCACAAGTGTAAATAATTCCCCTAGAATTGTTCATGCTACCAGTTGAACATGCAAAGTTGTGTTCGATTGCTACATTACTTATAAAATTTCTAAACTCAAGCCGGGTAGCAAATTGTTGTCCGACAAATAATTCATGAGTGGTACCACTACTAACAGTATCATCAAAATCATCATCCACATTTTCAATTAAATCATCACTATTTTCATTACTTTGAAAATCATCAAAATCATCATTATTAGGTATATCTACTGCTTGTTCTTCTTCATGAGTTGGCAGTGGTCGAGAAGAACTAGCCCCCATTTGATAATTAGAAGAACGTGGACGTGAAAACATTTCAGGCGGCGGAGAAACTTCAGTAACAAAAATACTAATAAAAGGCGATTGCAAATTAACTTCAAGAACAAAATTCCATGCTTGACCAGAATCTATTAACAAACAATGAGAAACAAAAATGTCTTAAAATAAATTCATATCGAATAGAAAAAGAGTTACTAATCAGAGTTCTTAGACTATCAAATGTAGTACTACGATCGATTAAAAGAAGTTGCGTAAAACCCCCTTCGTATGATAACCCATTTACTGAACCTCCATGTGAGCACAATATTCTTAGACTCTGATCCATATCGAAAAAATGGACTTCTGGTATGTAGAAAATATGGGAGAAGATAGAGGCCACGAATAATAGAATGTGTGAGAAAGATTAGAAAGAGTGAAGTGGGGATGAACCTCTCCCACATACACCATTTATATACATCCAATCTCCAACGGATAGATATATGACCGTTATACAAAAAATTGGAACGTTGGATGGAGAAGAGAGAAAGTCAAAAAAAAAAGTAACCATTGGTCCGGTGTCATCAGTGATGGCGCCGGGGGGGGCCGGCCCCTTGGCGCCATCAGTGATGGCGCCGGAGAGTGTGCCAATTTGTGGCGCCATTGTTCATGTCGTCACATCCCCCTATACGTAATTTTCCTAAACTTATCCTCTTTCCTATAATTTTATCAAACTTCACCCCCCTATACGTAATTTCCTGTTATTAATTCTATTATTATTATTATTATTTCTATTATTTCTATTATTATCATTATTAGTATCTTATTATTATTATTATTATTATTATTATTATTATTATTATTATTATTATTATTATTATTATTATTATTATTATTATTATTATTATTATTATTATTATTTTTGATAATGGCATTACTATTGATTGATAGTGATACATTACTTTCTGATACCTTGATAATAGTAAATAATAACATTATGATTATATTTATTTTTACTATATATAAGTTACAAATAGTATGTTCCTATGAATTGTATATCGATATATTTTATATTCGAGAGAAATTACCATTAAATTAGTTTAATGTAGATGTTAACCTACAAATTCTTTTTGACAAAAATTTACTTTTAGTTTTTAGATTCTTATGTATTTTGAATAAGAAAAATGTAGTCTCCAATTTGTAGAGTAATTTTCAAAGTATTTTCAAATAAACTAACAAAATATTGTTCCTATCTATGAGCATATTTTTGCTAAAAAAACGATTTTAACTTTTTAAAGTATATATTTATTTAAAATATTATTTTGATGATAAAAATCTAGTATTCAATTATTATAAATATTTTTTTTACAAATCGTTGCTATCCCGCAAAATCTCCTTCATTTATCATCACTGATCGTTCGTCCTATATTTTTGTGACTTCGAACCGCTACACAATGAACATGGCTATTGGACCACAAGATTTGACGGATCATCGTACCCCACCAGGCAAGACACCTTGCCTTTACTGTTTAATTTCCTGCTCAATATCATGCATGCTATTTTTCTTTATGTTATTCTTTCAAAATTATATATATATGCAAATTATTATATTTTATGCAATTGGCTTAGAGTTAAGGGACCACCGTGTGTTTAGTGCATCTCATAAACTGTCACGATGTGCCACGGATTGTGTGTGAGTTTTGAGTCGCATATAGATGCGGACTTGCGTGTTGACTGATCATTGGCGCGTACAGGCCTTGCGTTAGGGTATAACTGCTAATAGATTTGTGTAGAAGACTTGGCAGTTATTAAGGGTTAAACAGTGTCGTAGAATCGACACATGTATAGTAACATGGGGAGGAGGGAGACAGTTATTAGCGTAGGGGCTACATGTTCAGTACACACATAGATTTGGGCCGATAGTGTCTCGTATGAGCGCTACTTACTGCCCCGGGGCCGATAGTTCTCGTATGAGAGCTACTTTCTGCCCATGTTCGATAGTGTCTTTTATGAGCGCTACCTACTACCACTCTCTCTCCATCTATGCTGAACACCTAAGCTCCTGCGTAGAACGTTGTCTTCTCAAAGTATATATCACATAGAATGGTTAGGAACCTTTACGCATGTATATTTTCTATTGAGCTCTTACTATTCAGTTTATCGGCATGATATTATGTGTCTTGTTACGTCCCTCTGAGGACCTGGTGATCTCTCCAGGTGTGTGTTTCGTGATTTCTTACAGGTGCTCTAGCTAAGGCCATTCCTTCTTCCGTGATGAATGCTCTTGGACTCGTCATTTGCTCTCGCTTGCTAAATTCTTACCTCGTATATTTTTCCATATTTAATTTGGTTGGTAGTTGACTTTGTCTCCGTCCAACTATTGTGTACATGACAAACTCAAAATTGCTTTATATCATTATTTATCTTTGTGGATGAGATTTAGTGTCTTGGCTTTCTATATTTACAGCTTATGTGCACATACGAGCTGTATATTTACTCGTATGTATACAGCTGGCATGATACATATCTAGTCTCAAGTATTTGGGACTGGGGCGTTACACGTGGCTTCTATGTCGACTGCGGCACCTGAAGTTCATCCCGACGTTCACCCTACCATTGTTGTTAAGGGTTTGGGCAAAAATTGCACGAACTCAGAACTTAACCATCATGGCTATGTCGCATATTTTATGTACGGACCTTCTTTGTCTTCATGAATCTGCATACTGTGCTATGTGTGCCGCATGTGCATCTCATGTCCGAGCCGCATGAGAGTCGTTTTGCGGCCGTATAAGCACTTTGTAAGTTGAACCGCATAAAGACTCGTCGAATCAGAACCGCATAAGTCCCTCTGAATCGAACCGCATGAAGCCCCCTCAAACAGGACCGCATAAGCTCATCTGGACTGGGCCGCATAATGCCCTGCTAAGCAAAACCGTATAAACTTATCTGAACTGTGCCGCATGAGGCTGCGCTAAATCGAGCCGCATAAGCTCCTCTGAATTGGGCCGCATAATGCTTCGCTAAGCAGAACCGCATAAGCTCATTTGACAGGGCCGCATGAGGCCCCATCAAATTAGAACCGCATAAGCTCACGCTAAACAGAGCCGCATAAGCTTACGCTAATTAGTGCCGCATAAGCTCATGTTCAAACAGAGCCACATGAGCTCTTTTAAACAGAACCGCATAAGCTCGCGCTAAACAGAGCCGCATAAACTCATGTGGACTGGGCCGCATAAACCTAAAAATACTAAGTAGTTTTGTTTAGCCATCTTTTAATCTTGTTTCTCTTGTCTTTCTTCAGTGAATCTGCCAGTCAATCCAGCGGGAGAACCCATGGTGGGTTCGGCCCAATCTGCTGTGGGTGTGCGATTCGACCACTTAGTCCAATATATGACGAACCAGCTTCCCACAGACGAGCCTTTGGAAACGCTGAATGCTATCAAGAACCAGCCCTTCTACTTTCTCTGCGCCATGATAAACTCGGGGCAATTGGAGGGAAAATACCTGAAGCCGGCGTTCCTCTTCGGGGATGCCTTGTCTGTAAAGAACCCCCGAGTGCTGGATATATCCGAGAGTTGGGACTTTACTCTTGACGGGGTGGTGATCCATATCCCTCCGATAGAGCGTCATTTTCCTCTGTCATGGTTCAACATGTTACCGCTGGACAGAAAGATGGTGGACTCCTTGACCCCAAGCAAGTCGAGGATGATTGTGGGTAACATCCATTATAACAGGAATTTGGGGTCAGCGTATGCGGGAAGGGAACCGGTTAGTCGGTACATGATGGGACTGGCCCCGGGTACCTTCATAAATGTATCGGGTCCCAACTTCACGTTCTCTCAAGCTGACACCTTCTTGAACCAGCTTGCTCGGAAGGGGTCCTATCCCGTCGGCCGGTTGGCGCTGCTGAACTGGATAAACCCCATCCCTGCGTGGGCCAACTTGACTACGTGGATTTTGCGAAAGTATGAGACTCCCCTGCATGAGATCGGCCTCTACCATGCCATTCGGGGCACCTGTCATGGTCTACCCATAAATAAGCCGTTGTTCATGGCTCTCCTGGAGATGTACAACCGGCCGACGGGGACTTTCTTCACGCCTGGAGGGGAGCTGGGGCTCGCTCTCCACGAGATCTACGTTATTTCCAAGCTGCCCTTGGGGGGAAGAAGTCTTTGAAGTGTATACCCCTACAAGCGAAGAGCTAGAGGATTTGGATCGGCAGTTCCCGGGCTTTGTTGCCGTATATCGGGAATTGTTATTTAACCACAGTACCTGTCACCAGACGGCCATCAAGAAGGATTGTATCTCGGAAGGTAGCATTCCTCACACCACGTCTTGGGTCTCATACCTTTTTACACAAGGCGCCTCAGGCCGGGTTTCTTCCCGAGATCCTCAAACCCAGGAGGAGGTACAAAAACTGGCGTCGACTGCCAAGAGATCGAGGTCCACGGGCGACACATTTGGGAGTCAAACTGACTCTTTCAGTTATTTTTATCATGGTACTCAGCGGCTGTCAGAGAAGGCACTCTTGGCAGGATTCCTGATGGTGTGGCTACGGAATTGCGTGGTCTCAGGAGGGGCAGGTTCCATTGAGAGGATCAGCCGCCACTTTATCCTCCCTGCCGTAAAGCTGGTCTTTGGGGCCAGACTGGCCCTTCTTCTGGCCATGGTGTGCAGCATACACCATGGCCTTCGAGCCTTCTCATCCAAGGTCATCGCCCGTGACACGGCGATGGATTTTGAGCGCATAGAGCTGCCCTACCATTATTCGATGGGGTGGCTGTTAATGCACTGTCGGTCTTTGATGAGGCCTGGAGCAGAAGACGGCGTTACGGCTGATGATACTTTCATTTTCTAATATCACCATCAGTCCTAGGAGTGCAGCACCATGCCAGCCTGTCGGAGGGCGCTGGCGAGAGTGGACTGATATAACTTTTTTATGTCTGTTCCTCGTTTTACTGCTGAAGAAGTGAGGGGCGTACATATTGATGGTACCGGACCTCCTCACCTCTTGCCTGAGAAGATGCTCCTTTGGCTGCATAATATCCGTCCAGCGCACCTAGTATACCGAAACCGCAACAATGTCTACCTGGAGCCCTACTTGGCCAGTAGGTTCTCCCGCTAGTTCGGGTATAGCCAACTATTCTTTGACAGTCCCCGCTCTTGCTTGGGTTTTGAAGGTAGCGTCCTTGACGGTATCAGGGCATGGCATTATTATGACGCAGTTCATACCCGAACCAGCTTTTCAGTTCCTGAGGCTGAGGCGCCAGGGAAGATTTTGTATATGGCGGCCCTATACCATGTTACGGCAAGCAAGCCTCCCGTTGATTTTGACCCGAGTACCAGCTTTATTGTGGGTACTGGCTTGGCGGAGAAGCCCAAGGGGTCTAAGACGAAAAAGAAGAGGGCGAACAGGGTTCATGTGCCTGACTCGGAGTCCACCAATGCGGACGAAGAGGATGATAAGCATAATGCCGATAACTCTCTCCCTCCTGCAGAAGAGGTGATGGCGGATCAACCACCTGTTGTGCCAGATGATATGGTAGCGGATCAGCTGCCTGTTGTGCCTGGCCCTTCACGCAAGTGAGGCAGGCGTGAGTCTATTGGTGGCGTAACCTTCTCCGTGAAGCGGGCTGCGGTAAGACGCCGCGGGCTGCTCGTTAAGAAGAGAGGCGAAGGTGATGACGACGTTTCAGACGTGAATTGAATTGCGACCCTCTCCTTATTTAGCCCTTTCTCTTCCTGAACTATGATCTAATTATTTTTCTCTTCTCTGTAGGCGTCAGAAGAGTCGAATTCTCGAGAACCGGCCGCCGTTTCTGAAGGTAATTCGGCCCTGACCACTTTGATTAGTGACATGTGTGCTGAGATTATTTATGTCGGGGTTCTCTCGGCGGCGGCTGAGGGATCTCACGTTGCTAAGGTCTCGACCCAGGGCGATGGAGGCTCCGTTGAACCCGTCCCCGAGACTGCTGAATTTCAGCAGGGTGACGCTGACCCAGTCGTATCTCCTTCCGGGGCGGCTGGGGCAGAGGAACCAGCTGAATTCGGCTTGGAGGTCGCTTGTGAGGGGACTACGGCGGCTGTGAGTGAACCTCAGCCTCCACAACCCTCTCCTGGTAAGATAAGCCAAATCTTGACTAGTGAGGAGGCCCATTTGCTCTATCATCACATCCTTCGGGTTAGGCTAATTGATGGTTGCTCTGGATATATAGGTCCTGCCTCTTCACTGCCAATGACGGACATTGTCAGGATAGGCTCTGCCGGCGGGGATCTGGTGGAGGGGAGTGTGCCCCCTCCTCTTCTAACTTATATTGAGGGGCCTTCCGCTGGATCGAGTTCGGAAGCTCAGATGGTGGCACAGCCGGGGCAAGGAGCAATGGTCCCTGCGTCCTCCTCTGCTCATTGAGCTTCGGGGGTCGACCTCTCCGCCTTGCCGAGTATCCAGGTTCTTTGGGCCGCGGAGAAGGAGTTAGCTGCTATCCAAGCGTCTTTTTGCTCGGAATTTGTTTCCCTGGTGGCAGGGGTGGCAAGTTCTGGTACGTCTCCTTCGACACTGCCACTACTCTTCTTTTGTCGCCGTCCTCTACGGAAGTTCTGGATGAGGCGTCACAGGATGTGGTTGACAGTTTCTACCGCCACTTGAAGAGAAGGGTCGAAGCTGCTGTGGAGCGGGGGACCCCCTTTGCCTTGGCCCGACAATGCGCTCATGGCCAAATTGACATTCTTAAAACCCTTCCTGGTGGGGCAGAGATAGTTGCGCTTCTGGAGCCCAAATTGCTAGAGGCTGATCAGCTCGTGGCCCAATTTCAAGTGCTGCGGCAAGCTGATCTGTCTGCAGCCATAGATCAAGAGCGTGACTTCCTCACCACTGCCCTGGAGAAGGTAAGGGCTGCACGAGATAAGTCTAAGCCGGTTATAATGAAGGACCTCGACGGCCTATCTCTCCAGTATGACCAGCTGAGCTGCAGGAGCGAGGATTGCATGGCTCGGGAAGCGGTCGCCTCCTGCGGAATAATTGATATAAGGGAGCAGATCCTCGAGCTCCAAAAGAAGCTGGCTTTCTTGGAATCTGAGCTCGAAGCTTCTCGTGCGGATAAAGACTTGATCGTTCAGGAGGCCGAAAAGGTTACCCGAGCTTCTGCTAGCCTAGAGCGTGCTCTGAAGAAGCTTGAGAATGGCTGGCGGGCTCATGCGTATCTGGAGGATGCAGAGCGGCTGACTCAGGAAGCCGAGCACCGGTCCAAGCAGAAGTTTGAGCGGTCGACTATTTTGCTGAGGGACCGTCTCATAGAATTATGTATCGCCGAATAATAGTCGGCCTTTTCCTTCTTTTATTTATGTTCTTTTCCTTTTTTGAGAGAGATGTAGTCCCAGAACATGTAGTACTTTTGACTCTTAAATAAAAGAGTATGTTTTGTTTTACCCTTCATTTGTATTGCTTATTGCATTTGTGGTGTTGTGGTATTTGCCCCACTGGGGGACTGTTTATGGACTTGTTACCCTTGGTATACCTTGGTTTTAGGTACGGATAACAAGTTTGATGGGGATACTTAGAACAATATCACAGTAAGGTGGCCATGGATGTTCCTGGTATCAGAAGAAAGAATGCCATGGAGCAGCTGGGCTCCCGGGGCAGGATGAGAAATGAGGGGCATGTATTAGAAAACTTAGTACAGCATTTGTGGTCAACAGAGGACATTTGTAAGCCTATTATCCTTGGCGTACTCCGGTTTTGGGTGCAGATAATAAGTCAAGAGAGAACCAACATACTTACTCAGAGGTAATGAGGACGTGGTAAATATGAGGGTTTCTTTAATGGAGCCTTCCTACTTAGAGGTAATGAGGACGTGGTAGAAGTGGGCTCCATGAAGGGTACATAGAACAACTCAGAGGTAATGAGGACGTGGAAGTTCTACGTGAGGGGTGGTTTGTTTTTTATGGAAGTGAAAACAACTCAGAGGTAACATCGACGTGGTTGTTTCGAGAAATTTGTGGATCTGTTACCCTTTTTATGTACTGAAAGTGCGGGTATTGGATCATGAGGAGGGAGCTCGTTTTAGGAAGAAAGTTCAGAGGTATGATCATACATGACTTACTACCTAAAAGATGCGATATAGATTCATCTGGAGTGACCAGAGTGTAAGTTCAGCGGTACCTGCGGGTACATAACTCAACAATCTGGGAGATTTGGAGTCAGAATATAAGTTCAGCGGTACCAGAGGGTACATAACTTAACAATCTGGGAGATTTGGAGTCAGAATATAAGTTCAGAGGTACCAGAGGGTACATAACTCAACAATCTAGGATATTTGGAGGATGTCGTTTCAGACATAATACTTCTTCAGGAACTTACCGTTAATGGGCAACATGAGCAAGTCTCCGTTTTGTTTTATGAGGCGGTAAGCTCTATTAAAGAATACAGCCTCAATGATGAACGGGCCTTCCTATTTTGGCTGAAACTTGCCGGGTTTTGTGTGTCATAACCATCGGCCTCCGAACTGCCAGAACGAGATCGCCCACTTGGAATGTTCTGATTTTAACCTTCTTGTTGAAAGCTCCGGAGATTCGGGCTTGATACAGCTCAATTCGTTGTTGAGCTAACAGGTGCTTCTCATCTAGGGCCTCCAGCTCTTGTAGTCGGCGATGGTGATTATCATCTGTCGTCAGTCGGTAGGTGAGAGCAACACAGAGTGAGGGGATTTGAGTCTCCAATGGGAGAACTGCCTCACTCCCGTATACCAAGGAGAATGGTGTGTTCCCAGTGGCCGTCCGAACTGTAGTACGGTATGCCCAAAAGCATTCGCCAAGCTTCTCATTCCAGTCGTGTTTGTTTAATGACACGAACTTCTTGAGAAGCTTGATGATTGTTTTGTTGAACGCTTCAGCCACACCATTAGCCGTCGGGTTGTATGGTGTTGAAGCAACATTCTGGATTCGGTGTTTGTCGCAGAACCGATAGAAGGCGTGGCTTGCGAACTGCGGACCATTGTCGTGGATGATTCTTCGGGGCAGTCCATAGCGGTAGATAACGTGATGCTTGAGGAAGCTGATCACGTTTAAAGTCTTCACTTCTGCCAGCAGAATAGCCTCCGCCCATTTGGAGAAGTAATCTGTGATTGCGAGTATGAAGCGATGTCCTCGGGACGATGGTGGAGTGATTGGACCAATGATGTCCATTCCCCATGCTTCGAATGGCCAGGATACTACCGTCGGATGTAGAAACTCGGATGGCTGGTGGATGAAATCTGCGTGGACTTGACAGGCTTTGTACTTTCTTACATAGTCTATCGCATCGGCTACCATCGTGGGCCAGTAGTATCCCATTCGGCGAAGGCGGTCTTGTAGTTTCGGGCCAGGCTGATGGGCCTCACAGACGCCGTCATGAGCTTCACGCACGGCTTATTTGGCTTCTGTATTTGACAGACATCGAAGCAGTAATCCATCGTATGATCGCCGATACAGCATTTTCGTCTCCGTATCATAGAAGAATCTGAGGGAACGCCTTCTGATAGAAGTGGCTTCCTTCGGATTTTCTGGCAAGATGTCGTAGACTATGAAGTCAATGAATGGCTGTCTCCGGTCTGGTGCTTCGTCAACAGTCAGAGCGGAGTAACTCTCAACACATCGAATATTGTCTTTGGGACAGACCAATTCATGGCCTATTATGTCAACCAAGTGGTGAGCATAATTCGGAACTGCTAAGGAAGCGGCAAGACCTGCTAGGGCATCGGCTTCAATGTTCTGGAGCCTGGGAACGTGTTCTATGAAAGACCCTTCCAAGGACGAGATGATGTCAATCGCTATTTGGTGATAGGGGATCATGTCTTCATGACGTACTTCGTATGAGCCCCGGATCTGATTGACGATTAACTGTGAATTGCCATATGCTTCTAGATACTCTACCCCGAGCTCCTTTGCGAGTCGAAGGCCAATGACCAAAGCGTTGTACTCGGCCACGTTGTTTGAACAGGGCTCCGTGAGGAAATAAACCCAATTGATCACCAGCCCGGAGGGAGAAATCAGTACCACTCCGACTCCAGCGATGATGTTGCCCTTGGGCCCAATTCTATAAGCGCCGTCGAAGAACATTCGCCATACGGTATCATGGGAGGCCACATTTGAATTGGCAACCTCATCGGAAATCTCTTCGTCTATTTTGGTTGACTCCGAACCTGGATGGGCTGCTAAAAAGTCTGCCAGAGCTTGACCTTTAACAGCCTTCTGCGGGACGAAGATCATATGGTAGGGAGACAATAATATCGCCCAGGTAGCGAGGCGAGAGCTGAGTGCACCTGGCTTAGTCATGAGGACCCTGAGGGGGTTGACTCTTGATACGACATGGATGGTTTGTCCCGTGACGTAGTGTCGCGTCTTCTGAATGGTGAACACCAGAGCAAGGCACTCTTTCTCTACGGCAGTGTATCGATGTTCCGGCTCCATTATCATTCGGCTGAGGTAATATATAGCTTGCTCATGGCCTGCATCTTTGTTTTGTGCAAGTAAAGCACCGAGAGAATGCTTCATTGCTCGTATATAGAGCATGAATGGTTTTCCAGCAACCGGGGCCACCAGGACTGGAGGGTTCGACAGATATTCTTTGATTCTGTCGAAGGCGCGCTGGCATTCTTCATCCCATACAAATGAAATGCCCTTCTTCATGAGGTGGGTGAATGGTTGACATCGTCCGGAGAGGTTGGAGATAAATCTCCTGATGTAAGCTAGCCTCCCTTGAAGGCCTCTGAGTTCACGAAGATTTCTCAGGGGACCCATCTCCATGATTGCCTTCGTCTTCTCAGGGTCTATGTGGATACCCTGGGAAGTAATGATGAAACCCAAGAACTTTCCGCTAGATACGCCCATGAAGGATTTCGTGGGATTCATCTTCAAATTATGCGCTCGCATCAGGTCGAACACTGTCCTCGGATCATGTAGATGATCTTCTTTAGAGCGGCTTTTGACGGCGATGTCGTCGACGTAGCATTCCACTGTCTTGCGCAAGTGGTCTCCCAAGATGACACTCATAGTTCTTTGATAGGTGGCGCCAGCATTCTTTAAACCGATAGGCATGACTGTGTAGCAGTATGTGCCAATTGGTGTTCGAAATGATGTATGCTTTTCGTTATCAGGGAACATCTTGATTTGGTTGTACCCCGAGAAACCATCCATGAATGACATACGTTCGAAGCCGCAGGTGTTGTAAATCATGATGTCTGTGATAGGGAGGGGAAACTCATCCTTAGGACACGCCTCATTCAGATTGCGAAAGTCGATGCAGATTCGAATCTTTCCATTCTTCTGAGGACTGGTACTATGTTGGCGACCCAGTCTGGATGGTGTTCTTCGCGGATGAAGTCGCTGGCTATCAGTTTGTTGACCTTAGCTTCGATGGAGTTCATGATGTCTGGACAGAACCGTCGTTGCTGTTGCTTGACCGGTTTTGCGTCCGGACGAATGTTGAGTTTGTGAAGTGCAACCTCAGGGTTCAGTCCTGGCATGTCTTCGTAGCTCCAGACGAACACGTCGATGTATTCTCTGACGAGTTGCAATAGCGATTCCCGCTCTTTGTCCGTCAGATTCTTGCTGACGAAGATGGGCTTTGTAGAGGACTCATCACCGAGATCGACTTGCACAACCTCGTCTTCGGTAGGAGGCTCTCTTTGTTCGAACAGCTTCTCTCATTGCGCATCTAACTGTTGTGCCCATGGCTCTAACTCAAGAAGTTCAGGAATTTCTTCATCTTCTTCGTAGGCGTCGACGAATGCCATATTGACGGACAAGACTTGCCTGAATACGTTCCCGATGCTAACATCCGAATCGAAAGTTGGTGATTCGGTTGAGTGTGAATGCCAGTCGCATTCCTCATCCGAGCTTTTAGGGGTCATCGCAGGTGTAACATAACCTAGCCCACATCTGGTCTTGTTGTAATAATCTCGTAGTTTCCCAGCCGGGATCGGCAATTGTAAAGATAACCGTCGTCCAGTGCCGTAGTTTAAACCTGGTGTAGTTTCCAGATCATATCCCTATTTTGTATGAGGTACTTGGATCGGGAACTATACAGATAAAGGGACAGTCTTCCGGTGTCGGGTTCGAGATCAACTTCTTCTATTTTGAAGGGCTGTGGATCATTCTTCCGGCCGAAGATGATTGGATGATCCTCTCCCTCTATTATGCGGTAACCTTCTTCCACTGGAGTAAGTTGGTTTGCGGTGTAGACATTTGTCACCTGTGTATGCAGGTGGGTGCCTATACCGTGTTCTATAGCATACATTGTACAAAGCTTATTAAGCTCGAGGTAGTTCAAAGATAGCCCCTTATTGATGAAGTAAGGTATCTTTTCCAGTGGGATTACATCATCTGCGGATGGAACATTAGTGTGAGCAGCCACATACTTGGCCAGCTCTGGCTCTTCTTCAACTACCCCTTGTGTCAATGAAGACTGAGAGGATGACTTGGGCAACTTAATCACCAGGGGCTCCGTTGGCGTACTAGCGACCCCCAGTTTAGTGCTTGGTGCTATGCGGGGAGTTGTTGGCTGGCTAGCAGTCCCTGGCTTAACATTCGGCTGGCGATCCATTCTGGGAAGACGAATCGTCATCGGCTTGACAGAGGGATTGCGCTCCTCTGTTTGCTGCTGGCCAACTCTAGGCAGCCTGATTGTTAGTGGCTCTGTCGTGGGTCTTGGCGCTTGGCCAGACCTTGGTAGTCGGATCATCATCTGCTCCTCCTGTGCAGAGAGGCTAATTGTGTCCTTACACAGAGTGGCCGTGAGGGGTGCAGTTCTGCCAGGTTTGTGGGCTTGGAGATGGATTGTCAGAGGTTCTTCTGATCCAGCTGCCGCCTCAGTTTGAGCTTGAGTATCTCCTTCGGCAAGGTACTTTTTCGACTTCTCGTACAAGCATGAATCTGAGTAGTAGGATTCGACCTCTTTAAAGGGATCGATGTCGGCAAATTCTGTCCTCACGAAGCCATGCTTGTCGACGTACTTGAAGCACTGGTGCAATATGGAAGGCACGATCATGTAATCGTGTATCCAAGGATGCCCCAGAAGAATATTGTAGGAAGTGTCCGCATCTATGACATAGCAGGTCACTTCTGACTGAAGGTTGCCGATTTGGCACTTCAGGCGAATCTTCTTGATCGGATAGCTTCTGTCTGAATTGAAACTGCTGATAGCAGTGCTTGTCGGCGTCAGGCGATGCATTGGGATGCGCAGATGGTGCAGCAGGCTCTTCGGGGTAATGCTTATGGAAGAACCGGGATCAATATACATCCGATCCACCTTGATATCGCCAATATATCCGGTATAATACAGAGGGCGATCGTGCAGGTTGGTCTTGATAAGCATATCCTGCGGAGTGAAGACAATGTTGGGCATTGTTCCTGTACAAGCGCTGTCCTGGAGATCTGCAGACGAGCTTTCTCCAGTGAGATTCGACTGAGCCAGATATGCGTCGGTATTCTGGAGTGCCTCGTTCAGTGCGACGCGAACATCTTTGGAGAGTCTCAGGAGCTCGTATAGCGACAATTTGGCCGGTGTATTGGCCAATTGTGCCAAGATGTCAAAGTTATAGGGCCTCTCCAGCCCATGAGGCATCTTCCTTCGGAGCGGTTCGTCAAAGCGAGTCTCCTTCGGCCTAGGCTTGTCGGTCGTCGAAGGCTGCGAAGGTCCTGGAGCATCAGCAGCTGTCGGCTGATGATCTTTAGCCGAGTTACCCGGTGGAGGTTGGGTTTGTGTGCCGGATCGGGTAACAACAGCAGTAGCTTCTTCGACCTCTACCGAGATTGTACGGTATGATTTGATTTTCCCACTCTTCTTCTTGTTGGTGGAGGGTGGTGCGGATTGAGTCACTTCAGGTACCAAGTCCGGATGGACCCACATGACCTCCCCCGTGATGTAGTAAGGGGCACTAGACCAGCAGCCCGGTCTCGAGGAGGTGGAAGGTTAGCGACCTCCATCTTTGCTCTGGGGACGGGTACTACTCCATCTTGAGTCTTTGTCGAAGGGAAGCTGCCAAATTGTACTGACACCATGTTGGCTGCCACGGTCACCTCTTCAAAATCAATGGCCAGGGCCTTAGAATCGATGAGATATTGGATGTATCGTTTCAGTTGGTAGTAGTCTTGTATAGTATGGTGGACATAGCGATGGCAGTGGCAATACTTGGGGCTCTCCATCTCTGTAGGACGAGGTTCACGCCTTGGGGGAGGGAGCTGAATTCGTCCTCCTTGTATGAGCATGTCCAAGATGGGCTTGACATGGTCGTCCTCGAAGGAGTAGGTCATCTGAGGCCACTGCTTTTCTGCTGGCTTCGGTTTGGGATTCGAAACTGTGTCGGCCACCATGGCCTGTTTGCCCTTGTTGTCTCGATTACTGGAGGAATTATCGTCATTGTTGTTGTTGGCGTTAGGACGTTTGCCCTTGTCCTCCCCTTTCTAGATGTGCAATTCCAATTGGCGAGCTTTCTTCAACTTGTCTTCTGCGCTAGTGGCACTGATGATGAACGTCTTCCAGTCCTTAAACTGACTTTCGCCCATCCAGAGGCTGATCATGGGAAGCAGCCTCTTTTGGCAAATTTCAATCAAGGAGGAATCAGGGTTACCGGAAGGCAACTTCATCGCGGTTTGGCAAAACCGCTCGATATAGTTCCTTGTCAGCTCCTTTTCTACCTGAACAATATCCATGAGGGTGGACATTGTCATGTCTTGTCCTACTTCGTAGAACCTCTCCAGAAACATACGTTTGAAGCCAACGAAGGAATGGATGCAGTTGTCTGGCAAGTTGTGGTACCAGTCGAAGGCAACCCCTTCAATGCTCCGATGAATAATCGCGTAAGGATGGCATCGTCATGGGGCAGATGGTCGGTTGTGACCTTGAAGTAAGTGATGTACAGGCTCGCAGAGGTCTTCCCATCATATGGATTGATATTGAATGGTTTATATCTTGGTAGAAAGGGAACATCGCTCCATGCAGCAGGATATGGTTGTCGTATCCTGAGGTCCTGGCAGTTTTCTTGGGTATGGAACATGGCCCGGAGCTCTTGGACCTCTCGTCTTGCCTCCCTGGCCTCGTCTGCAGCGGTAGGAGCCGATATTTCAGGAGGATTATCACCCGGGTTCGGTGCAGCTGAGTTCGAGTCCACATTGACCGCGGGTCCCAAGTTTGTTTGGCCAGGTGTTCTTCCTTGCAGAGTTGGAGGGGCCGCTTTGATCTCGTCTACGGATTTGACCAAGGTATGCAGTATGGCCTCCAGAGTGTTGATGTGTTGGCGATCACTGGGACCATCTTGGTTGCTGTCCGTCATAAACATCGTCCTCACATGAGGATAGATGGAAGGAACGGTGGAGGACGTGCCCTCTAAATCATGCCCTTGTATCGAGAAATCATCGGGGTATGTGGGAATGTTCTCCTCTGGTTCGAACTCAGAAGGAGTGGTACCCCC
The DNA here is from genome assembly GCA_029216955.1 of Iris pallida. Lineage (NCBI taxonomy): Eukaryota > Viridiplantae > Streptophyta > Magnoliopsida > Asparagales > Iridaceae > Iris > Iris pallida. The sequence goes on from JANAVB010017399.1 coordinate 2,255,078, forward strand.
AGCTTCAGAGCTTGCCTCGTCTAGAGAGTTGTGGACGTCCTCGGGGACGTCAGAACCTGCGACATCTATTGGGGGAACCGTTTCCCCTGGATTATCTTCTTAGAACACCGGATTATCGTAGATATTTGGAGGAGTGCTACCCCCGGCTCCAGCGCCTCCCAGAGACGTGGCAGATTTTATCCTTGAGCGGGTACCTTGGTAAACTCCTCCTGTAACGGTGGTAGACAACCGTTTAGAAGAAAGTTTCTTGGTTACGCCGGTTGAGATTTTTGGACTGGGGACATTTGTTTTCTTCCCTCTCCCGCTGCCAGGAATCTTCAGAGCAGAATTGCAGGAGGCGATGAGAAGTGCCTCGTCTTCTGAATTTGGGTATTGCAGTCGTTAGAAGACAGACCTCCGGTCTTCTTGTACTGCCGCTTTGTTGCAGCAGTAGTTGACAATGACTTGGGTGCAGTGATGTCCCTGAAACGACTCTCTGCACACCAAGTTTTTGTCTCTTTCCTTGCGTTCGTGAAGAATCACGTTACGCAAGTCACTCGTTTGGTGGGCCCGGGAGTCCTGAGTACATGAGTGTGTTGGCATCCTGCCGGCTCCCTGATGTGGGGGTAGTAAGAGTACTCGCCCCTGATCGTTGTTGGAAGATTCTTGATAACTATTCTGCCCGTGGGCCGCTGGGGGCTGGACACGAGTAGTCCTGTACAACTTTCCGTCAGGGGCCCGCATAATAGTCAGCAGGACGCCCTGATGGTCAGAAGTTGGGACAGCTGACTGAGCTTGGCTAGCCCGCGCTGCCCGAGACTTCTTCCTTCTAGCACCTGAGAGTGCATAGTAGGAAGAGTCCACAGAGACTGGCACATGAGAGCATCTGGGGTCAGGACTGCCTGAGAGGCGGTCGAAGACTGAGCCCGAGCTGCATGGAGCAGACGGCCTGCGGCTGAGATTGTTAGCCGCACAGCCTACCTGCATGCGGCTGGCATTTGTGGCCGCATAAGCGGTCCGCATACGGCTGGTAGTTTGCATGCTACTGGGAGCTGTAGTGGCCGCGTGGGCCTCTTCCATGCGGCTGGAAGTCATAGTGGCCGCATAAGTTTCTTCCATACGGCTGGCAGTTTTGGCCGCATGAGCCTTCTATCTGCGGCTGGCAGTTCTGGCCGCATGAGCCTTCTATCTGCGGCTGGCTTTTGCGGCTGGCTTTTGCGGCCAAATGAGTCTTCATACGGCTGGTGCCCTTTTGTGGCTTCTTCTTGGACCGTATAAAGTTACACTTTGCCCCTGCAAGTCCAGTATCGTAGTATTTTCCTCTGCCGGACTTTGGGACAACAGAGTCCTCTATGGTCTGAAGTGGGGTCGCCTGCGAGACTTCTTCGCCGTCTTGGGTAACATAGAGTACTTCTTGGAGAGCTTGGGGAGAAGCGAATAATTTGGGCCTCCACTCCCTGCGGACCTTTTTCGTGCGGGCTCGCCGCTGGACCGGGCCAGCGCTCCCGTCGGAGAGCATTTCTTCAAACGCCTGCTGGTCGAACCGGGCGACCAGCATCTGTTGAGTGGAGCCAAGTTTGGCTGCGTCCGATTGCATCACCAACTCCTCAGCCGTGGAGAAGTTAGTCCCCAGTAGAGTCGCCATCGTGTTTGCCATTGATTGTAAAAGTACATAACAGTTTTTTGGGAGGACTGAACTTAGACTCACAATACAAACTCGCTCGTACAAAGAAAGCCTAGGGACAAAAACCTAGGTACAGCAATCTAAGTACAATTGTTTAATTTTTTCTGGAGGGTGACGGTAGAGGCTCGGGAAAGCGATGGCAGCTCTGCCTTACTCCTTAGACGATCGGACGCAGCTTCGGCTCTGGGGAAGAAATGCTCTTGCTCGAATGTGGATCGCTCTGTGTCTGGCTCTGTGCGTATATCTCCCTGCTCTCTCCTCCTCTTTTTTTACAAGGAAATGGCACCTTATTATTTATAGGCATCATGGATGGAGGTGTATGTCCACGTGGCGGATTCTGAGCCCAGGACCATTATGTTGATTGCCATAAATCTGGTTTGTTACGATTGCAATATATCTGGGCAATTATGTTGATTGTCGTAAATCCGGATTTTAATGATTGTATTAAATCTGGATGATTATGATGATTGCAATAAATCTGGCTATTTTAGGATTTGACCAAATCTGGACGGTTACGTTGATTGCAGCAAATCTGAGTTATTGAGATTTGAACGACTCCTGCCACGTGTCCCTTATTGACTGCAATAAATATGAATTATTGAGACTCGATCAGCTCCCGCCACGTGTCCCTCATTGACTATAATAAATATGAATTATTGAGACTCGATCAGCTCCCGCCACGTGTCCCAACTGCTGCGAGCCGCATGAAGGACTGTCATAATTGAACCGCATGAGTGTGGCCTCGTGTCAGAACTGCATAAGGGTGGCCTTATCTGAGCCGCATGTCAATCCTTTAGTCTGAGCCGCATGAGGGTGGCTCCATGATCCGAACCGCATAGGAGTAGCAGTCGCATGGGGGTGCCCCCATGATCCGAGCCGTATGGGAGTAGCAGCCGTATGGGGGTGGCTCCATGATCCGAGCCGCATAGGAGTAGCAGTCGCATAGGGGTGCCCCCATGATCCGAGCCGCATGGGACGAGCAGCCGCATGGGGGTGGCCCCATGATCCGAGCCGTATGGGAGTAGCAGCCGCATGGGGGTGGCCCCATGATCCGAGCCGCATGGGAGTAGCATTCGCATGGGGGTGGCGGCCGTATGAGAGTGGCAGCTGCATGAGGGTGGCTGCCGCATGAGGGATGTTAGCCGTATAGGGAGCTTTTTGGGGTTGGTAGACTGTGCCAGCTGTGAAGATTTTCTTGTCTTCCCTAGGAGCCTGCCACTATGTCAGGGTCATTATTTCACTTTTATGTCAGGGCTGTCAAACCTTTGTGTCAGAGCCGTCGCTTCGTATCAGGGCATTAAATGAGCCAGCTGCATAAGTTAATTATAGCCGGTTTGCGAAGGACTTTTTGAACCGCATAAGGCCACGTGGCTCGCTGGAAACTTCTGAATCGCATGAGACTCTAATGAACGTTTGAGCCGCATGAAACTCTCCTAGTCTTGAGCCGCATAGGATTTCTTGTTCATTTCCATGCTTCTACCGGGAGCATTGGGAATTTACAGATCAAAAAGAATATTTCTCATCAAATGGTGGAATAGAATTGATGAGAAGGAAAAAATAGCTGAAATCAAAGCATCCCTTGCAGCGGAAACTAAAGAATCGGAACGATTGCAAGAAGAAAAAATAATGGATTTTGAAGACAATTACCTGAGAAAATTCAAAGATTATATGCTCAGGAAGAATCCAAAATTATCAAGAGAAGAATTAAAAAATCGATGTTGAAAATATATTCATTCTCAAATGAAAGAAATATTTGGTGATACTATTTTCCTAGATCTTGATGATGATGATTCAATGAAGTCATCAGCGGCGTCAGCAGCAGCTCACGATGATGAGGATGAATCTTCCTCAGGAAGCAATAAAGAGGTGGTGGTAGAATCGTCTACCAGTCATGCGCCACGAAGGCGATTCAGGAATAGTGAAGATGGAAAATAGAGGACAGCTGTGCGGAGCCAGAATAAAGAAGGAATTGACAACGACGGCCACAAATAGCAATAATGGTGGTGGGACCTACAATCCATTATCAGGCCATATTGAAGATAAGAGGGAATCTTCTTTTAAAGATAAGAGGGAATCTTCTTTTAAAAAGAAAAAGAAGATGTGAAATAAAGCAGCAAGACACGTAAGTGCCTAATTCACTACGTGTACATTTAATGATGTGATCGAGGCGGTTCGGCAGGACAGATGGCCTTCAATAACCGGAAACTGTCGGTCTGTTTTCGAGTGTTGTTGTATTATAAATAGAGGCCTCTTGCCTCAGTTGTATTCACCTTAAGTTTTATATTACTTCTTGTAAGAGTGTGTGCTTGGTGTGCTCTTGTACTGCTACTTTCATATTATCAATAAAGTTTGAAGTTTGCTATTCTTTTTCCTCTTCTGGCCTTGTTAAAGATCTTGTCTACAATTAAAAAAATAATATATTTTTATATATATAAATAATATATATAATATATATATAAATAATATATATATATATATATATTATTAATATATATATATCCTCATTTCCATATTTGGGACTTGGATGGTATTCTACTATTATATCTTCGTCTCTATAGAAGAGCTTAGGTGATTATCTACTCATATGCCTGTGGTCTCACGATACGATGCCTTAGGATGACAGCCCAGTTGAGGAGCTTCTGAGCCTCGGTGGCTGAAGTCTGATATACGGAATGTAATGCCCCAGTCCCAAAATACGTAGGACTAGGATACGTATACATGCTAGCTACGCATCGAAAGGACTCCAGCCAGCTCGAATACGTATAAGCTGTCGGGTTATTCTAGATTAACTATATCTCAATCCACATAATAAAGATAAATATGACGAATCAAGTGCAGTAAGGCTAATCAGGCAATGATATACTGATTCTAGATTAGATAAATATGTTAGAGTGGATCCCCAATAACACATTCATCATGAACAAGCTAAATAAAAATGAAGCTTGTAAAAGACTAGGTAATAACAACGAGTATCAAATATAGGACAAAATCAAAATACGGAAGATATGATAAAAACATACTATGTATACCTGAAGTCTCGGCATAGCAAACATCATCCATCAGTGTACCGTGCCATCAACTAATACCTGGAGAGATCACCAGGTCCTCAGAGGACTAGCAAGACACATAATATACATGCCGACTATACAGTAAATCTCATGCAAGAAATATAGGAATAACCAATCGAGGAAAGAATAACACGAAAAAGAACTCTATAGATGGTGACATGTCATGAGAATATAATATTAATCGTGGCTAAAACCGTAGCCCGGGTAGGCACTAACAGTCCTATATCAGGTTCTCTATCGTAGCCCGGAAAGGCACTAACAATAAAGGATAGCCACGACTAATAAAACATTCTCTCCTAAGGTACTAGGAAGTCAAGCCTATCTAGTCATGTCCAAGTTCAGTACAGGTCAGAAAAAATATGGAACATGCATATCAATACTATCACTGTACATGAACAAGATAGGAAAGATAGAACAAGTAGTATAGAAAGAAAAATCAAAATCTACGTGCACGTGTAACTAGAAAGAATCATGAGGGAAAACAAGAGAGATATGCAACAAAGCAAGAAATACTGAAAATATAGGAAAGCATGTAAATACTGTAGCATTTGGCAAGGTGTACTTGCCTGGGTCATGAGCACTGTAGTGACGAAGATCAGACAGGAAAGTAGGTGGAACAACGACTGCCGAGGAACTAAGGTCCAAACAAACGTCTTCGGGTGCTAAAAATAGTCTATTATCTAATTATAAATAATATTGTACCTATTAGATTTATTTAGTTGGGAGATGTTATAGATCTTTGTATCAGCTTTCCGAAAAACTAAATGGATCGCATTTTCGTTTCCGGAATCTCCAGGAATCGTGAAAATATCGAAACATGTTTATTTTTTGGAAATCTAGTACTCAAACAATTTTACAGAAATCTACAGAATGAATTTTGTCTATTAAAATATGTTTTTAAAAAGCTTACCTCGATACACTTTCAACAAAAAAAACTGGGACGCGTTTCGCATCCCGAGCTAGAAGATATGGCCCTTCTAAGTTGCTTTGTCGGGTAAAAAATGTGGCTGACTTTTCTATCGAATTTGGAGAATATTTTTGGACGAAAAAGAGAAGGTGTGCATGATTTTTAATATAAAAATTATGAGATACTCATATATTTATATATATATAATTAAGATAGATATGTATTATTTAATTTAAGTATGATTAGATTGGACATGTTAGAATAAGATAATCTGGATAGTAGCAGGATTACCAATAAGGCTAAATTTGGAATATAATTTGTTTAAATATTATAATCAATGGTCATTATTAAAGGAGGCTTAATTTAAAATCTATGTGCTGCTATTAGATAAGAAACATATAAGTTTTAAATATTAAATTTAGATTTAATTAAAATACAAAGAAGATTTGCATGGAGGGTTTCCTAATATAGATCTAGTTAGATTTCTAAATATAAATGCAATCTAAATCTAAATAAATAGTAAATATATATGGTTATTAATATATATTAATACCCAACATGCCAACATAGGTTTGGGTTGGACTTTGGGTCAAATATAAACTAATGCCAATAAGGAGTACACTAGGATTACACGTAGACACTTCCTATAAATAGAAACTTTTCAAAATTGAAAACATATTAATATTAATAAGATATATACAAAATATATATATCAACATGAAGGTATTTAAGAGTACTACATGTCTATTTAGATTTGGATTTGGTTCGGGTCAAGTCAGGACTAAATTGGTACAACCGGATCTCCTAAAAGTCAATATTCTAACTAATAAATAAATATATCACCGGTGGGGGTTAAGTCGCAACTTGGCCTGGTTTTTCTAATTGGAACACACCCATGGCTCGGCCTTCCCTACCATGGCTAAAAAAAGCTAATCAAAGCAGACCACTACAATAGTCGTGCTAAAATTCCTAGTCGATATGCATCTCAAACTAACCATGACTAAAGCCATATATTTATTTAGTATTAGGCTACTATAAATATAATCATATATATACAAAATTATATTTAAATCAATTTAATTGTATAACATGCTAAAATAAATCCATAATAATTCTACTAAGTGATGGCAACCTAACATGGCTTCTTACCTGGTGGGATTGGCTAGGTTATGGTCCAAATATATTTTCTAGTCAAATCGAACTCGAAAAGTCAACCCATGAGTCTCTCGTGCCATTCGCAAATAAATAGCACATGAGTACTCGATTGAGTGGCACACCCTTGGCATGTGTATCGTAGGCTCAAAATGGATCAAAACCATATATTGGGTCAACTGGTTTTGATCTATGTCGAGTTCCGAACTCACGTGGGAAGTTAGGTCTGGAATTATGGTAAATAATCTAATTGCCTAAATTTGACCCGAAGTTGTGCGAAGTCAAAAGGATGTTAGGGGACAAATTTGGATGGGACATGATATATCAAATTGATGGTCATCATGTCTCCAACAAAATTTATGAAGGACGTTTTAAGAGATGGGCATGTCTTGAGCTCCAAGAATCAAAGACATGAAAAAGTAGCTCTATAATCATAATTAATAAGAAAAATACAATACAATAGATATACAATCATCTAATCATATGAAATAAATAAATAAACAAAAATTCTCCAAAAATTAGGATCCTTACACGGAACATGTTCTCACGTTTATATCACTTAGTTGGTTACGATAGTTACCCTTTCTAGTAGTTGCATTTTATTCTACTGTTACATTAGCATGTTGTATATACCTTGCTATGTCCCCTAAGGACCTGATGATCTCTCTAAGTAGTTGATTATACAGAGATAGTTCACTAATCATGGAGGTGTTGCTATTTTCGATCCAGGTATCTATTGTGATTACACATTTTATTCATTACTTGCATTCTGCTCTTTAGCCTAGTTTCATTAGCTTTATTTTTATCATGAGCTTGTTCAGACAGTTACATTGAGGCCTGACCAACTTTAGTATATATTATTTTTTAGGTATTTTATTCTCGTGGAATTGGTGTATTACTATTTGACCAACATTGGTATACTTGGTTCTCACTTGAGATCATAACCCATGGATTAAGATATAGTTGGACTGGCTAGTTATAATTAGACTGAACCTCTAGGAAATACGTATTCGAGTAGGACTGGAGTCCGGTTGATACATAGCTGGCATGTTTTACGTATCCTAGTCCTATATATTTTGGGATGGACGTTACACCACTCCTCCGTCCTCCACTGCCTATACCCTCGGCCATTGCTTCTCTCGGCATCCTTGTGCTCAGCCATAGCTATCGTCACCAACCAGCCGCCATCCCAAGCCACCAGTCCGCCCCGACTGCTTGGCCGCATCCCTATCCGGCGACTACCCAGCCCCTCGTTGGCGGATATCACCACCACCATCGGATCTGCCTCGCTGAGGATACAACCCTCCACCATCTAGATCTGGCCACAATCGACCACCATGACCAACCACCTCATACTCCTCTACCTATCCTCATGCTGAGCCACCATCGTCGTAGTCACCGTACGAATACAGCACCGTCATGACCGCAACCACCTTCCCATCACTACCTACCACCACCATCATTAGGCTACCACTATTCCAAGCTACCTCCTCCATTCCCAAGTTGATTACCTAGATGCATTGGGAGGAGAGAATTTCCCGGTTGCCTGAAAGCCCTTTGTTCCGGCCCCATCTTGAATGGACTTGTAGCTATCTGTCATGATGAGCACATTTCTAGCACACCATCTAGTGGGGCAATCTTGTTTGTTATACTTATTAGCTCGCCGTCGTGCGGAGCATACTACTAAGGGATATTTGTCTCTAGGACGATATACCCACTATTAGACCTTATGATACATTTGTATCCCAGGCGATGTATCCACTACTTATTCTTATTGACTTTGGCCCAGATAAGTTGGGTAGCCTGCAGGGCAGGTAGCTGGATCAAATTTTTCAAAATAAATATGTTAGAAACTAGGATTGTGATATGCCTAGTTTGCTAATATATCAAGTCGTACTCTTTGCTTGGCCGTGATTGATAGATGGAGTCCGGTCATGTACAGACTTGTCTTACTGTAACTACCTATTTTAAAAATGAGAGTAATTTTATCATTTTACAATTATTATATATTGTAAATATTAATTAGGAATATTGTATGAAATTATTGGATTATTTGAGTTTTGTTATCGGGTTAGGGGCTAGTCTAGATTTTGACTTGAGTTAGTGATCCAGTTAGCTTAGACACTAGTCGGAGCCCAAGGATTAGCTAGAGATAGCCCACAAATCCAACTTATTAGGCTAGTACAATTAGACTAATCCCACATGACCATTTAGTTTATTTAGAGATTAGAACTTTGAACCCTTGCATTTCAATTGTTTAGCCAAAAGATAACTTAGGGGGCACATTAGACATTTCCCATTTGGTCCTAACCTAGCTAAAGTGGCCAGCCATAGAGAAGGGGGTGTCTCTCCATTTCATTCATTTCAAGTAGCCTCAATTTTCCTATTTTGGTGTTCTTTCCAAACTTGAGAGCAACCACCCATTGATTTCTCTTCCAAATCCACTCATTCCTCCACCAAATCCTCTTATTCGTTCAAAGAAAGGAGCCTACAAGGATTGTGGAGCCAAGAGCAAAGAGGGGAGTCCATTTGCAAGAGGAGTTCATGTCGGGTTCGTGTCCATTGGTTGTTCATTAGGAAACCACTCCCAATAGGTAAAACTCTCTCTAATTTCACCATTTGAATGCATATATTTGGTTTTGAACCCATAAGAACCTACCCCCATGTAAGAACAACCCTTAGGAATGATTTAGAGGCTCTTTTGAATCCTCATTTGGAAGTTGGGATAGGTTTTGTGCCACCCATGGAGGAATTCCGATGATGACACACCAGGTGTTTGTTGAAATGCCCAATAGGTTATTTCGAATCCTAATTTCAGTTTTGAACATGAATGAGGATAGGTTAGTCATGGTTAAGGTGTTCCAATTAGTTTTTATATGGATTCCTATGTATGTATATATGTAATTTTGGCCTACAAGTCATGTATTTATGTAGCTATATGTAATATATTGTATATATTTGTATGTGGACTGTTTTAGATGATATTTTGTATATATATATATATATATATATATATATATATATATATATATATATATATATATATACCAAAAGTGCAGAAGCAGAGTAGCAGAAGAGCAGAAGGAGCAGAAGGAAATCTTTTATTAAGCACACAATAGTAGTACAGCACACAGTAGTAGTACAAGCTTGCAGAAAAGGAAAGAAATGAAAACTGAACTCAAAAATTGCACACTGAGAAAGAGGGCGCAGCCCCATATTTATACATAACTCATTGATGTAATGAGTCCGCCATTTGTCGGCTACCAGGCCATCTGTCGGTAGGAGTGTGTCGGTCGACCTTACTTTAAGAAAAGTAAAGGAATCGTCTTTACTTTAAGTCACATTAAAACTTTTATGTCGACTTTACTTTATGTAAAGTAAAGGAATCTTCCCAAAAGTTTTGTCGGCCATGAAAGAAAAGGTTCACGGACGGTTCACAGACGGACCACATTATTTTGGAACTATTCTCCTCCATCTTTTGCCTTCTTCTGTTCTTCAGCATTTGAGGATGATGACTTGGCACATAATAGAGTCAGAGCCTTTTGGTACATAGTATCATAATCTTCTTCATCATCTGGATTCTGAGAATACTCCATAGAAATATCAGGCTAAATTGGAACTGTATCTTCCATATTAAAATCAGCAATGAATTGGGCTTGAAAGTATTGAAAGCATCTTTTCTTTAATTCTTCTTCTGTAATATAGGGGTTCTTTCTAATCAAAGAAGCTTTTAATTTCTTGATTGGACTATTTTCCATTATATCTTGTTTTAATTGCTTCTCAATAAGTACCTCATTTACTTTGATATTAACCTGAATTTTGGCTAATTTCTCATTCTCATCGATTCGTTCCCACCATTTTATATGGAACTTTCTGACTAGTATTGGGATATTCAGGGCATTAATCTCTCCCTGGAGAGTCCATTTCATAATAAATGGAATGTCATTTTGTACAAAGAAGTGAAGGGTACTCTCACCGTCAAAAAGATGTTCTTTTTGACAGGGAACCGAAGAATTTACCCAATTAGGAAAACTTTCCTTAATAGAAACAGGCAAAATATCAATGGTTGCCCCAACTAGCAGCCACCAATTATAGAACCATGTAGGGATATCCAGGCTGAGTATTTCTGGACAGATTTTTAGAAACCAAGTATGTTTTTTATTAGTGTTTTGATAATAAAACACTTTGTAAAAAGCATCAACATATTCCCAGTAAGTATAGACTAAGGCCGGTTTATCACGAATGGTACTGGTCATAAAGGAATTAGGGTTTAAGCCCCAAGATTGTGGAGTTATCACCCTTTTGATAATAGCTTTGCTATAGATTATATCAGAAGTAGGATCATTAACCTTCTGATAGTAGTGTTGGATTTCCAATGATTTGGAAGCTAATAAAATTCCCTCGTACATATTACGGGTTCTATGGAATCTTGGAAACATGCTAAGATCCATGTAGCGAGCCATCAATTTCCATGGCTCAGACAGAAGGGGCACTTCTTCACGACTAATTTGAATAATTTCTTCAGACTTTATTTTCTGAAGAAAAATTGGTTCCTTATCAACCACGTCTTTAAAAGAGGGAGAAGACTGATTTTCTTTCCCTTTGGTAGAACCAGAATCCGGTCTGGACCCCTGGAAATGTTTCCTAGCAACGGGTCCAGGAACACATGGTTGCTTACCCTTTCGACTTGACATCCTGCAAAAATTCACGAGTCAAAAAGTCAGGGAAGAGAATTCTCATTTCCACGTATATATTTAATATCAAAATCAAATATAGCTAATTCAGCCTGCCATCGTGCAAATATTTGTTTGGATGTTAAATTTTTTACATCCTTTTCTAGGACTGTATTAGTGGAGCTACAATCAATTCTTAATAAGAATTTTTGATTAAGTAAATCATCTTGGAACTTATTGATACACAAGATGATAGAAAGAATTTCTTTCTCAATGGTAGAATAATTTATTTGAGTATCATTCCATTTATCGGAATGATACCGAACTAACACTGATTTGTTAGTACCCGGATTTAATTGTTTTAAGATACCACCATACCCAATATTACTAGTATCAGTCTCAACTATTTTGTACCATTCAGAATTCGCTAGATGAAGACAGGGTAAATTTTTTACTTTCTGCTTAATAATTCTAATGGCATTAGTATGGTTAGGACTCCAAGGACCTGGATTTTTCTTTAATCTTTGATACAAAATCTTTGTATCTTTGGCTATATCTTTATAAAAGTCAGCTACATAATTAAGAGCGCCTAAAAACCTCTGCAGCTGCTTAATATCAATAATCTCATCAGGAAATTTAGAAGCGAATTCAATGCTTCTGTCACAGGGATTATAGTACTATTTACTATATTATGTCCTAAGAATCTTATTTCAAGCTGAAATAAATTCATTTTAGGAGCCGAAATAACAAGTCCATTTTTAATAACTAGATGTTTGAAGATATTCAAATGTTTGAAGTGTTCTTCAATGGTATTAGAAAATATTAGTATGTCATCTATGTATGACAGAATGCAATTAGAATGCTGAATAAATATTTCATTCATAATATTTTGAAATTCAGAGGGAGCATTTTTTAATCCAAAAGACATAACATTCCATTCAAAATGTCCAAAAGGAATAGTAAATGCCATTTTATATTTGTCTTTCTCATCTATTTGAATCCGCCAATATCCAGATTTCAGATCAAACTTAGAGTATATATTAGCCCTAGCTATCCGATTAAGCAAGTCCTTCTTATTAGGAATAGGATATCTTATCCATTTTAAAACCTTGTTTAAGGGTTTATAATTGATAACAAGGCGAGGGACTCCCCTTTCCTTTTCTGCAGTATTGTTCACATAAAATGCAGTGCAGCTCCATGGAGAGTAAGACTTCCTTATAAGTCCTTTATCTAAGAGATCTTGTATTTCCTTTTTACATAACTCTAGATATTCAGAGTTCATCTGGCAAGGTCTGGCCTTAGTAGGAATATTAATATCTCTAAAAGTCTCTTCATAGAGAAGAGACACAATATGCTTCTTTCTATCCCAAAAGGCATTAGGCATATTCCTACAAGTTTGAAGTTTGAAATCCTCTTCAACTTGTAAAATTTTTTGACGGATCTCCGACTTTTCTAATTGTTGAGAAATACCTAATATTTGTATTTCTTCTTTAAGAAAATTTATTTGATTTTCTTTTAAATAAACTTCCTTAATTTCATTTAAAATTTTTACCATCGGGTCAGTAATAAAATCAAACCTAATTTGTTTGTTTTTGTATTCAGTAATGATTCCTTTCTTGCTTATCTCCCTTATTGGCATAAGCTTTTCTAAGAAAGGAGTTCCTAGAATAACATGTTGTGTTATTTCTTTTACAACAATAAAATGTAAAGGAATACACATATTATCCTTACAAATATTTACATCTGTAATTTTGTAAGGGGTAGTCAATGCTTTATTATTAGCAGCACTGAGAGTCTGAGTGGTTCGTTCACAGTATTTTATTGGAACAATTCCTTCTTTAACACAATTCAGATCAGCACCACTATCAACAAGCGCAATAAGATCTGTGATATAATACTCATTATTGATGATTAAATTTATTTTTATAAACCATTTATGAGTAATAAACAGATCCATCTTATTTAGAAATGAATCTGGATCATCCTCAGAGTTATTAGGTTTATTGGATAAAGCTAATTCTTTACCCTTTGGGGATACGTTTGAAGTAGAAGCTAATCCTTCTAATTCATTTATTGGAGTTTCCGGTTCCCTAAAACCGCTAATTTCAAGTTTTTTAAGCCTCTCTTGAGTAATCGCACCCTGTACTTGTAAGGACTTTATTTCCTTTTTTAGAGTTTTAATCTCCTGATTGAGATCGCTAATTGTAACAGGTACATGATTTTTGTTTTTATACCTATTAATAACTTCAGACATGTTATAAGTATTTTCCTCATGTTGCTGAATAATATCTTCTTCATTCTTTTCATCAGTAAGAAGATCAAGAATTTTAGTACGAACAGAACTCGTAATATTATTATTCAAAAGAGACTCTAATATTTCTCTTTTATCACCTTTAGTCAAGGTGTGAATGGAAAGACCATTCATCTCTACTATAGATTTATAGTAGTCAGCATCTTCCTGTATTGAACAATTATTGCATTGGCAATCGCTATCACAAATTTCTTCATCTGAAGATGACTCAATGTCTGATGATCTAGACTCCTTTTCAGAACCAGAATTGATCATAATCTTTAAAAGAGTCTTTCTTAATCCTTCATCTTGAATCTCTTCTATTTCTTTTTCATATAGCATTTGCTAGCATAGTGGCCTAATTTACCACATCTAAAATACTTGATCGTTTTATTAGAATCTTTTGGAGGATTCTTTCTCCTATGAGAAGAAGGATGATCTCTATCTTATAAGGAATATTTCTTTTATTTTTCCTATAATTATTTTTCTTTTTATAACTTCTATCCAAGTTTTTAGAAAAATTTTATCATTAGGAGGTTTATGAGTATCAATAGCAAACTGACTACAAAATTCTCCTAACTGATGACGCTCAGTTAATCTCTGAGATTTTAACTGATTTCTTAATTTAAGATCGTTGCATAAAGCTAATCCTTCTTGTATGCAAATACTTACCAAATATCCGTAAGTAAATTTATCATAAGAAATAATTCCTGCGTGCTTATTACGCATTCCTTATTTGACTCTTTCAGCAAACAAGTTGGGCAATCCATCAATAAATTTGGATTTCCAATGAGCACTGTTGGCATCGTCCTAATTGCATAACCCTACTCAAGAAAGTATCTTTATACCATCTAAAGTGAGTCAAAGTCGGGCATCTGAGGTTTTGTAAGAGAGTTCTTATCTTCTCTCCCTCGTCAGAAATGCCACCAGTAAAATGTTCTAGTATAGTACAAATTAGAGTATAGACGGCATCAGCAGAGCCAACCATATTCTCAGTTTTAACAGCAGTATATATTGTTTCCTTTTGGGTTGCTGAAATACAATGATCCCACCAACCTTTAAGGATGCCCGTAAAACCGCAGGTTATGAATTTAGCAATGCTAGAATCAGTATTACCACCAGTTCTTGCAATTGTGGCATACATAATCATCCTATGTAAAGTATCATGAATCTGTTTATCAGATTGACCATCTATGTTCCATTCATAGATAGTACCACCTTGATAATTATTTTGAATGATATCATCATTCTCTTCGAAGAGCACATCCATTGGTGTGGGTCGTTTATAATAATATTTAGACAATCTTGGCTTAACATAGTTCATCTTATTTATCATTCCTGATGAAGAAGCCGGAATATCAGAGGATTGAAACGATCTTTGTATCGCGTCAATACTGATTGGACTTATCTCCAAATCTTCTGATCTATATCCTAGGTCATCTGAGGCTTCAGTTATATTACCATCTACTGAATCTTCAGCATCAAGCATATGTAAAGACATATCTTTAACTTTTTCTATCAAATCTTTGATAGAAATTTTAGGATTCAGTTTGTAATCCTGAATTTCAACCGGAGGTTGAATCGGAACATTCTCAGTCTGTCTTATTTCAGACTTTGAAATTTGAGGTATTTCAATATTGATTGCCCTTAATCTATCAACAACCAGATCAAGCACAATTTCAACTCTTGTTAATTGTTGCCCAATAACCTGAATATAGTTATTGGTATAATTATTTTGTTTTATTATATTCTGCATCTCTTTTATAGTTTCTTCTTTACTTTCAATAGTTTTCAAAAAAGAGACTGCTTCTATTTGGTCAAGCATGTGCTGGGCACGAATAATGATTGGATCACATGGAGGATATAAGGAACGATGCTTTATTCCCTTATTAGTGGTCCAATTAACATAATTATCTTCAAGCACATTAATTTGTATCAACTCATCTTTGATATAGTTTTCTATGAACCATTCAGCAAACCAAACTGTTTTTCCTATAGAACTCATATGAGCATAATAATTATCACTGATATTGATATCTCTCTTCTTTAGTATACTTCTTTTCAAACCATTGTCTGAAAACTATATTTTCTTTATATTCAGTATTTAGGATTTTTCGGATTTCTGGATAGGTTCGTGTAGTCCATAAAATAAACTAATATCATATTTCGACTCAGTCGGAGAGTCTAATTTAGACTTTGCTGGCTCATACATAGCGTGGGGTATGTTCTCATTTAGAGTTATCCCAGTGACTTCAGAACCTTCTCTATTCTCATAATAGGAGGTTGAAGGTCTGCTAGAGATTGAAGGTCTGCTAGCACTGGTAGAATTGCGAGGATTTTCAAGTCTAAAATTAGGACTAATTATTTTAGTTTTGTATTGAGGTGTGAATCTAACCTCGATACCACCATCATCACTCTGAATTATCTGATCAATTTTTGTATCTAAAGTGGCTTTAGGAGGTATAGCCAAGTTCAAAGTCCATTCATTTGGGAAGACGATTTTGTCCCATTTTATTATTTTATTTAAGGCTATCTTTGATGTCATCAAGTTGGTTTCTATCAAAGTAGTCTTTCCAGGCTTTGTTAAATGCTTAGCTTTAGGAGCTAATGTATTTAACACTTTATAATGAATCATGTAGATAATCGCTATAGTTTCTGATCCAGGCAGAAAATTATAACCAAAAGTCTTCATATTTAAGGTTACAGATTCTAATATATTAGGGTCTGTGATTGACAGACTCAAATTAGGGTACACATTAAAATATACTGGTCCTATGACATAGACTAGTCTGCATCACACCCATAAGTGATTTGTGATAATCTAAACATCGAGCATCTCTCAATGATGTCATTAATGAAGCATTCAACCCCTGCAGAGTTAAAGGTTTCAAGGCTATCTGAATTAAACCAATGTGGAGAAAATTATACCTCTCCCTATACGGATCTATGTCCTCATCCGATAATAACTTAAAGATCTGTTCATTGCCATTAACAGGAACAGTCTTCTCTATTATCTTTATTGCAATGGAGGAACGAAAATCAAAAGTCCCTATCTGATAGATCTCTTTTGGTTGAACCTTAGGAATCGTCCATTTTTTCAATTCTTCAACGTCTGTTGGATACTCGTACATCTGTACGTTCTTAACATTTTTGCCCTTATTAAGGGTCTTCTTTATCATGCCAATTGGCTGAACCGAACCTTCACTCAGATGAGTGAAATCTACTTCACTATCTGTTTAAGTATGAACTAATAATTATTACAAAAAAGTTGTTATATTTCTTCATGACAATTTCGAAGATAAAATTATGAGAACAAAATAGTTGGCTGAAGAAGACTAGTACGGCTGTCAACGGTTTATGGAAAAGAAAGGCAATCCCTGCCTATGACCAACGCGACTTTGGAATTTCTTCCGTTTGCCGATCAACTAGAATAAAGACACTCCAACTATCCGTAAAACACAAACTTCCGTCATGAAGACCTTAAAACAACTAAGCTGAATAGAAAAATTAGTTACATATCAAACAGGCAGTGAAGTAGGACGTACCTACTCCTGAGCCGTCAGATTTTAACTGATTTCTTAATTTAAGATCGTTGCATAAAGCTAATCCTTCTTGTATGCAAATACTTACCAAATATTCGTAAGTAAATTTATCATAAGGAATAATTCCCGCGTGCTTATTACGCATTCCTTGTTTGACTCTTTCAGCAAACAAGTTGGACAATCCATCAATAAATTTGGATTTCCAATTAGCACTGTTGGCATATATATATATATATATATATATATATATATATATATATATATATATATATATATATATATGTGTGTGTGTGTGTGTGTGTGTGTGTGTGTGTGTGTGTGTATGTGTGTGTGTGTGTGTGTGTGTGTGTGTGGTTGTGTCTTGTGTGTGAGAGAAGAGGAGGGGGAGCATGGCAAGCTATAGGCCATTCCCTTGGCCTTTGGTTTGTGGTTTGAATGATTTATGGTAGTATTTGTTTGTGTGTGTGTGTGTTAGAGTAAGAGAGAGGAATATTGAGAATGGATGTAGAGAATGGAGTTTGTGGTAGAATGGATGTAGAGAATGGAGTTTGTGGTAGTGTGTGTGTGTGTGTGTGTGTGTTAGTGCTTGTGTGGTTGTTTGAGAGAAGGATTAGAGTTGTAGGGGATTTAGATTTGTGTTGTGTGAGTGTGTGAGTGTTTGAGAGTGAGGGGGTATTTGAATGTGTTTGTATGTGTTTGGGAGAAGTTGATAGTGAATTAGAGTGTGTTTGAGTGTGTGTTTGGAGTGAGAAAGAATGAGGGAGAGTGGACTGCAGCAGCAGCTATTGCATGCTTGCTGCAGTAAGCTACAGCATGTAACAGCAGTAGCAGCAGGCTGCAGCAACTGCAGCAGCAGCTTGTTGCATCAATTTGGGAGCCTAGTTTGGTTTCTATTGAGGGTGTGTGGGATGTTAATTTAGTATCTCACTAGAAATTAGTGTCGATGTTAAGTAAGTATACTATGTTAGTTAGTATCTTAGACATATTAGTTAGTATCCTAAGTGAGTATCCTATGTAAGTTAGTATCTTGGTTAGGTATCTTAGGATGTTAGATATATAAGTTAGTATCTTAGGATGTATCAAGTTAGTATATCTAAGATGGTATCTTAGATATATCAAGTTGGTATCTTGGATGTATCTAATGGTGTCTTGGTTAGATGACGTAGGATAGTTAGTATATGTTAGAGAGTGGTAATGTTAGTATTCAAGATTAGTCTATGGTAATAGGATACCCTATAGGGTATATTTATATGTATATATTAGAGTGTCTTAGGAGTGTTGGTATATTGTTAAAAGGGTAATGTTAGGGTAATGTTAGTATCTTGGTAGGATTTACCAAAGATAGCTACGGTAATGAGGATTACCTAGATGACTAAGGTAATGGGTAAGATGTTAAGGTAGATAGTTAGATACTAGTCTAAGGTAGATGGTATTACCTACTAGCCTAAGGTATTGAGTTATCTACTTACCTAAGGGTAGGATATTACTAGGATATGGTATTATCTAGTATCTAAGATAATGTGGATGTTAAGGTATTAGTTACCTAGACTAAGGTATTAGGATTCCAACTTAAAGTATTGGTATTGGGATACCAACACAGATAAGGTACAATGACTAAAAATAGGATATTTGACTTAGATATGACCTTATTTGACCAAGGTTGACTATTTTGACTGAACATCAAAGTAGAGTCAACATCTGACCTAGATTGGACTAGGAGTTGACTGGAGTTGATCAGTTGACCAAAAGTCAACTGTAGGTCAGCCATTGACCTAGTTTGACCTAGATTGGACTAGAAGTTGACTAGAGTTGACCAGTTGACCAAAAGTCAACTATAGGTCAACCATTGACCTAGTTTGACTTAGTTTGATTTAGCTTGACTTAGTTTTACCTAGATTGCATAGCATGTACTAGAAAATCAATCCTAATACAATTAAACCCTATTTAACTCATGTATATCTCATCTTTTGGTCTGTAACTTCACTCTGAGCCTCGATTCACTGATGACATTTTCTACCGAATCTCAGGCGAGTACATTCTCTGATAATATTTATGTTTTATGATATTCTCTATGTTTATCTAGTGTAAATATCCTTGTTCTCTTGACACATTCTTCACACGGATTAGTATTTGTCTGGATCCCGTCATGAGATGTTATTCCTTGTATTCCTATGTATATCTTGTGCAAACCTTGTCCTTGTTCCTTGTGCATTGTATAGGCACGATTCCTGTGAAGGCTCTCGACCTTCTTATAGAATCCATGTCATAACGTGTCGTGGTTGGATCCACTATACTAGTCGGAGGCGGGGAGTATTAGCGTAGATATGTGATCAATACCCTCCTTGTATCAAGTCTTGAACATTGAACAGTGTTAATCATACACTGCACGTATGATTAACTAGGCCATAAACTCTTGTATCAAGTTCCTAAGCCAGTCACATGTTAAAACTAGTGCTAACTCACATAGATAGTAGTTTCCTAATTCATGTACATGATATACACTGTTCTCTTGCTCTTACATTCATTTACAGTCTTGATATGCCTTACCATGTTCATGTACGTAACATTTTACCTTGTATATTTTCTTTATTTACTGCTACATATTCTTTACCATCTAACTAGAACTGTTATTGGAGATTGTGCTCGTTCCATCCTGACTGGATATGTTGACAAAATTTTACAGACGACGATGAGGACGAGTATCCTACCTACTATGGTCCTCATGACGTTGTGGACGTAGACCGGAAGATCTTAGTCAAGCAAGGGTTAGTTCCAGCTGAGGAGGTACTAATGGTAGCTCAGCTAGATTAGATTTGTACTGGACTTTGTCTCCAGATAATACTTTGGCATGTTATTATTTTAAAGTTTGTATTTGAGATTGTTGACTCTGAGACTCTGGACTTGTATTATTTCTGTGTTGGATTTTTTAGATATTTTCATATCTTATTGTCTTTATCTTTCGATATCATTTATCCTTCTTAGAATATTGTGATTGAGCATATTATATTGTCATGGCTTGTCCCCCGTTTGGAGTTGACCATCTCGACAAGTTTTGATATTATAAATGTTGTTAGATAGTAGACCTAGACAGCATTCTACGTTGTTTCTGCGACGTAGGTTGGGACGCTGTCACGCACTCGTGCCCCTACTCCGGGTGCTGGTCATGACACATTTTTAGTGGTGGCCCATGCAGGTCAGAAGTCTCAATTAGTGTGATGTCACAGTGGTGCTCGACTTAGAGTGCTACAACGAGCCTGCTATAGGTTTAGGGGATATAGGCTATAGGCTAAGGATACTCAATCACAATTAGGAAACTTCCAATTCGTTTTTATACAACTATCCTTTCTTAATGCTGAATATTTGCACTCTAATTGTCCTCCTTTGATATATTCTATCTTGTGCCATATTGACTTCTTTCTTTCGATCTGTCTTCAGGATGGTGAGGACTCGATCTCAGCGTTCGGGACCTACGGAGACTGAGAGGTCTGCTACATCCTGCGAACCTGAATCAGTCACATCTACTGCAGTTGGAGTATCTGTAGTTGCTTTCGGGGGCGCTCCTCTGCTAGTTATGAGGACCCTCCCTGAGGTCACTGCGTTTGCTCCTACCACAGTACCGAAAGCTGCAACAGGAGTTGTCGTGGGTATTCTTCCTCCTCTTGTACAGCAAACTCCTCTGTTTATCGCTGAGGATCTTCCTCCTCCGCCTCCAATACCTGTCGATATGGGGCAGATGTTTACCTTCCTTCGGCAGATAATGGAGGCCCAGTGAGCCCAGACTAAGGCTCAGCAGAGGCAGGCAGACGTGATTCATCAGGGTATGGAAGATGCCCACCAGTTGGCTCTACCAGCCGTGGAGCGAGGGGCCCCAGCACAGGGAGCGCAGCCGAGGTCGGACAACATCCAAGACTTCAAGAAGTTGGGACCTCGGGACTTTAGCGGAACCGAGGGCGTCGTCTATGCAGATGACTGGCTCGAGGATATCGAGTGTCAGATGATGGCTTCCCATCTCGTAGATGACATGAAGGTCGAGGCGGTTGGACTACAGCTGTTAATATCGCCCGTACTTGGTTCAGGAATGAGTCGGCTCTTACAGAAGAGGGCCACACCTGGGCGAAGTTTAAGGACCTCTACAAGGAGAAGTTATTTTCCCCTACGGACAAGATCAATCTGGCGAGGCAATTTCAGAACCTCCAACAGGGGAGTATGTCTGTGGAGGAATACACTGCAGAGTTCGACAGGCTGAGCCGATATGCAGAATATATGGTGCGCGACCCGGAGATCAAGGCGAGCCGCTTCAGAAGGGAGTTGATCTAGGATATTAAGATCCTTATACCCTCCTTCTACTTGACATATGTTGAAATCCTTGTGGAGGTTCACAAGGTAGAGCGCGAGTGGGGCCTAAAGCCCAAAAGGGACCGTAATCTGTTTTTGAGGGCTACTAGCAGCGCGGGGGCTGCTAAGCATCCCCAACTCCAGCATTGTTCTTTTTCGTAACACCCGCAGCAGATTCATGCTCCAACTAGGGCACCAGTTCAACAGGTGCCCAGCTGCAGCAGGGACCGGCACAGCAGGCTACTCTTTGCCACTACTGCAAGAAGCCCGGTCACCTCTGGGAAGTTTGCAGGAGGTGATTGGGAGTGTGCCTATATTGTGGTGCCGAGGGGCATCAGTTAAGGGATTGTCCTTCGAACCATCGTCGTGCAGCTCAGGGAGCACAGGCTAGGCCACCTGTGGCACCGCATCATGCCCCACACCAGCAGCGGGATACACCCCGCCAGGACAGGGCTTTTGCGATGGCGGTCGAGGAGGCCAACACTGTAGGTGATGGACTTGGAGGTTACGTCTTGTTCTTTCCTTCTTCCTCTTTTATTACATCCATTGATTGCTTGATTGATTTTTTAGTACCTTTATCTTGCATATGTGATGTTCATGCTAGATTAATAGAAAATCCTAATGGAGATTGCAATAACATGACACTGTAGAGGCTAAAACCATGCATGTTTGTTTCAATTACATATAATTGCATGTTGTATAACTTTGGATATAATATTGCAGACTTTGAGTGTTGGGGGCTTGACCTAGAGAAGAGTACAACCATTTCAAATTTTGAGGACAAAATTTTTCTAAGCGGGGTATGATTGTAACTACCTATTTTAAAAAATGAGGGTAATTTTGTCATTTTACAAATTGTTATATATTGTAAATATTAATTAGGAATATTGTATGAAATTATTGGATTATTTGAGTTTTGTTAGTTGGGTTAGGGGCTAGTCTAGATTTTGACTTGAGTTTGTGACCCGGTTAGCTTAGACACTAGTCGGAGCCTAAGGATTAGCTAGGCATGGCCCACAAACCTAAATCTTTAGGCTAGTGCAATTAGACTAATCCCACATGACCATTTAGTTTATTTAGAGATTAGAACTTTAACCAAATTGACCCTAAACCCTTGCAATTCAATTATTTAGCCAAATGACAACTTAGGGGACACATTAGATATTTCCCATTTGGTCCTAACCTAGCTAAAGTGGCCGGCCATAGAGGAGGAGGTGTCTCTCCATTTCATTCATTTCAAGTAGCCTCCATTTTTCTATTTTGGTGTTCTTCCCAAACTTGAGATCAACCACCCTTTGATTTTTCTCCCAAATCCACTCATTCCTCCACCAAATCCTCTCATTCTTTCAAGAAGAAGGAGCCTACAAAGATTATGGAGCCAGAGCAAGGAGGGGAGACCATTTGTTAGAGGAGTTCGTGTCGGGTTCGTGTCCATTGGTTGTTCATTGGGAAACCACTCCCAATAGGTAAAACTCTCTCTAATTTCATCATTTCAATGCATATGTTTGGTTTTGAACCCATAGGAACCCACCCCTATGTATGAAAAACCCTTAGGAATGATTTAGAGGCTCTTTTGAGTCCTTATTTGGAAGTTGGGATAGGTTTTGTGCTACCCATGGAGGAATTCTGAGTGTGACACACAAAATGTTTGTTGAAATGCCCAATAGGTCATTTTGAATCCTAATTTCAGTTTTGAACATGAATGAGGATAGGTTAGCCATGGTTAAGGTGTCCCAATTAGTTTTCATATGGATTCCTATGTATGTATATATGTAATTTTGGCCTACAAGTCATGTACTTATGTAGCTATATGTAATATATTGTATATATTTGTATGTGGACTATTTTAGATGATATTTTGTATATACATATGTATGTGGTTGTGTCTTGTGTGTGAGAGAAGAGGAGGGGGGAGAATGGCAAGCTATAGGCCATTTCCTTGGCCTTTGGTTTGTGGTTTGATTGATTTGTGGTAGTGTTTGTTTGTGTGTGTGTGTTAGAGTGAGAGAGAGGGATATTGAGAATGGATGTATAGAATGGAGTTTGTGGTAGTGTGTGTGTATGTGTGTGTGTGTGTGTGTGTGTGTGTGTGTGTGTGTGTGTGTGTGTGTGTGTGTGTGTGTGTGTGTGTGTGTTAGTGCTTGTGTGGTTGTTTGAGAGAAGGATTTAAGTTGTAGGGGATTTAGATTTGTGTTGTGGTAGTGTGTGAGTGTTTGAGAGTGAGGGGGGATTTGAATGTGTTTGTAGTGGTGCTCAACTTAGTGCAATGTCGTAGTGGTGCTCGACTTAGAGTGCTTCTACGAGCCTGCTATAGGTTTAGGGGATATAGGCTATAGGCTAAGGATGCTCAATCACAATTAGGAAACTTCCAATTCGCTTTTATACAACTGTCCTTTCTTGATGCTGAATATTTGCACTCTAATTGTCCTCCTTTGATATATTCTATCTTGTGCCATATTTACTTTTTTCTTTCAATCTGTCTTCAGGATGGTGATGACTCGATCTCAGCGTTCGGGATCTACGGAGACTGAGAGGTCTGCTATATCCCGCGGACTTGAACCAGTCACATCTACTGCAGTTGGAGTATCTGTAGTTGCTTTCGGGGCGCTCCTCGTTTCGGTCCTTGTTTGGTTTAAGGGTTGTAAGACGGTTCCAGAATAGTTCCTAAGTTATCTTGTCATTTGTCGTTCTTTTCAGTACTTACATGCTATACATTATCTACATGCTCATGTCCCAGCTATATTAAATGCTCAAATGTCCAGTTTATCTTACATGTCCACATGTTATATTCCTTACATGTTTTCAATTTTCTTTCATATACACTGTGGTACCAATTTATTATTCCTGCCATGTTTACTGCTTTACTTTAGTAGTGTTATGATTTTTATGCTGGTTTTAGTTCATAGTTTGGCTTCCTTTGTGGTACTTGTTATTGGGGGTCTGACTCCACTGGTTTTGTTTGACCAGATCTAATTGAGGAGCACAAAGATCTACCGGACCTTCCACTCGATAGTGACCACCCGGAGCATTAGGGTGCCTGAGTTGGTGTTCCTTCTCTTACCCACTCTTATCTATACTTAGTCTTTTGAGGCATTTAGCCATCGAGCACGTATTTAGCTCGTGTTTTGGAAATTACATTTGGCCTACAGGCTTAGACATGATTGTATATTTCTAGACTGCAACTAGAGTTGATCATGTATGTGATCATGTATGACTTAGTCTTGCTAGTTCTTCATTTTGTATTACTAGCTTCTTGATCATCCATATATGATAGTTTGGGACGCTGTACTGTTTTGGTGACCATACTTCTTGTACTTTAATTACTGCCTATGATTGAGATATCTAGGGCTCATAACCTAGGATTTCCTGTTGGATTGTAGTAGTAACCCCCATCTATACAGCTTATACACTATTTTGGAGTAGTAGAGTAGTTTGGAATTACATAGCTGGACATGTCCGTCCTTACTTGCCAGTATTTTGGTTCTGGGGAGTCAGTATAGCATGTGTCTTGTTGGCTTTCTTTGGACGTATTCTCCCGTGTGTGACTTTGTGATGTTGCACAGAACTAGTCTTAGATTGGGTCATAGGTATAGCTTGTTTACCTAATTTACTCTCTAACTTTTAGATAAAGCATAAACTTTATCATATTTAGCAGATAAACATCTAATCTCTGTGCAGCTATATAGTATTTCTTCTTTTCAAACTCATATACTGTCATGACTCGCGCCCGCTTGGTCGAGTACGAATCATTCTATGCCCGACCTACGCTGGTGTGAGCAGCGGTAGTTAGTCGTCTAAACCTTAGGAATCATCAAGGCTAAATTATTTCAATCACTCACCACAGCAACTAAAACGTACAAGCAAATCCCAGCCACACAAAATCACCACAGAGTCCACTATCAGTATTTTAGTACATCATACATTTTCTAGATCTTTCGGAGACAAATTTGGTAACCATATCCTCAAAGCAATAGCAATAGCAATAGCAATACAATCGGTACATCTGTCTCATCTAAATCATCTAATACATCAAAAAAGTATATGTATATGTTCTTCTAAAATCTTCCAAGGGTCGTCGTCAAATTCAAAGTTGCCCTCATGCCCTATTCTAATATGTTAACGATCCAGTCAGAAAAGGAGCAAAGCAATATAACTCAATAATACTCAACAACAGGAAGCAATAGTATCTAAAACAATAAGGGCAAGTAAATAGCAAGTAAGCTGTAAAGTACCTGCAATCATGCACTAGCTACGTGAACATGTGTAATAGAACACCATTGTGCATATAGGGGCTATCATGAATAAGGCATATCGTAACCGTATGCTAGCAGTCAAGCAAGCATGGATAAGATATAAAGCAATGATATGCTAGCAGTCATATAATAGATAAGGCATATCATGCACATTATACTAGCAGACAAGTAATAGTAGACATAAGGCATAGTACAAATGATATGCTAGCAGTCAAGTATAATATAAGGCATATCATATGTTTTATGCTAGCATTCAAGTAATTGTCCAAGGCTTGGGTAAGCTACATACTTCATGATCGTTCTCCCTCCCGACATGAGATCTAATAAACATGCAAGCAAGTGAGAAACACGAGAAACATGTCAAGCAAGTGAGTAAAGTTGGGTTACAAGTACTTGCGTTTACCAGATTGTTTGCAAGTGTCTCTAAATCAACCTAAAATGGTTAAGGAATATTGATCAGAAAATATCTTAAGATTTCTAAAATAATCTGAATAATTCACTAGCTAATATCTAAAATAATACTTACTATTATGCCAATAATTTATCAACAATTATTGATACTAATTACTTAAGAAATATTAGCAAAATATTAATTTAGATAAATCATTAGTCAAGACTAAAATATTTCCTAGGATAATAACTAAATATCATCTATCAAGAATTATTAACAAATCTCAATTAATATTTACTAACAATTAAAATAAACTAACAACTAAAACCTATTTTCTCTTTTTCTTCTTTTTTTTTCTAATCCAGCCCAAGCTGCTGGGCTTGGGCCCAGCCGATTCTTTCTTCTCCTTTTTTATTCTTTTCCTTTCTCTTTTTCTTAAGGGCCCATCAGGCTCGGCCCGATCTGCTCCCTAAACCAAACCCTAATTTTCTTACAATCCTTCCTTCTTCTCACTCACACGCACGCACACACACAACCCCCCCCGACTAACAGAAGAGCAAGAAGAATAAAGGATGAAGAAGAAAAAAGAAAGAAGAGGGGGAGGAAGGAAGGGTAGTCATCACCTGACGGTGAGATGCAGCAGCACAGGCGATGTGAGACCCAGCGACGGCGAGGCAGCTACATTTAGCTGAAATGAAGCAAAACTCTACCGTCGAAGATGGAGCGGTTCTGGTTGGCTCAAGGTGAGTTATGGTGACGCAGAAGACCAGATCTGGAGGAGAAGCTCACAAGGAGATGGCTAGAGCTCCAGATCTGGGTGGCATAGTACAGCGTGGCTGCACATCAAGGACAGATGGCAGAGGCTAATTTCGAGGACGGTGAGATATGGTCCAAGAACGATGGCGGTGGACTCGACTAGGGTTCAGGCTTCTCCGACGATGGTGAGACTAGGCAGGACACATAGGCGGTGATACGAGCGGTAGATGGAGGTGATGTTCGTTGGTTGTGTCAGTGGCAACAGTCCCGAGGAGACTTCTACAATCTTCCAGCGGTAGGGGTGACCAGATCTGTCCGGTCAGTGCATCCCTATTGTGGCACCGGTCCAAGAATGGTGGCACGCAGTAGTGAGGAAGCTCGGGGTCCACTTGGTAGACTCCGGGACACAGTGGTGTCCAGATCTGTTATGACCCGCTCCCGAATAATCGGATACGAGTCGGATACGCCCAGCCTACATTAGAGATATAACGTAGTAAGCTGTACAATTCTAAGAAAAACTCCAAATAATATCATGAAAGCAACATCACAGCTTTTAAAAACGTCCCAGAGAATCACTACACTACTTAGTCATTATTACACCTTTTAAAGAAATAATACCGGAGACATCCAGTAGCAGAAAAAAATGTTAGTCTACATCCAAAAGTAACCTCATAATACAATATCCAAAAGTAAAGAGTCTACTATACAAATCTAAGAAAGGAAACTAAAGCTAAATCCCTGCAGCTCCTAAGTCATGAGTAGTGTCATCCTGCTCAATTATGACCTCAAGCTCACCTACAATATATACAGTCAGAAGCGGAGCAAAGTACAATCTATAATAATAAAACAAGTACAACATATGAACAAGTAAAGAACAAGGAAACATGATGAACATGAACTGTAAATGCATAACCAACTAGACTGAAACATGTAATCAAAAGATCATGACATGTGAATTTGTAATATATATTAAAATATGTGACCGGCTGGGTAAGATCATGAATAAGCATAAGTAATGGTACAGCCTAAATCCCATGTCCACGGTGTGAGACTTAAGCTATCAACATGAATCCTAAATTGGGTTTTGGTCACATATACGTAGTAGTTTCTCTCTCGCAGATACAAGTAAAGATCATAAACTAGAATATAGATCAAGTCATGTAACAATATGTCCAATATGAAAAGAACATAACATGAAGTAAATGAGTCAAAATCATAGAAGTACTTCCTTGCTCTGGGAGATTAGTAATAGGAATGTAGTAATCTCTATGTCCACCTAGATTAGATATAAGTTGGTTAGGCTCTAAATAGTAATCATTAAATATTACTAACAATAAGCTATATATATATATATATATATATATATATATATATATATATATATATATTTATATATATATATATATATATATATATATATATATATATACTAACTAATTAATCAACCTATATTCTCTAGTAGAAATAGTTTAATAGCAAAATATCATATAAATTCTATCATATCAAAATAAGATTTTGCTAGATAGAATCATCTATTAGTGAAATAACATTTTAAGTTAATTACTAATATACTAAAATAGTTACCATAAAAATGGTACTATAACTTTAACTTGAAAATAATAACATTTACAATAATAGTAATGGAACTAATATATTACATAGCCTATACTATCCAGTCTAAGCCCAAAACCTTATATTGATTTCCCTCTCTGGCCCAGACCACTCAGGCCCGGCCCAAACTACAGATTGCTACTGTTGGTAGTTTAAACTCATTTAAACTAAATTTGCACACGCAACCCATACATCATGCCGGCCCAATATCTCTCTAACCCGATCCGGCCCCTCCGATCAAGAAACCCTAACTCTAGATACAAAAATGCACGCACACATATTCTCTCTCTAGCTCTCATTCTTTTCTGCCGCCTACTCAATTAAAAACCCTAGCTCATATTCTTTCTCTCCCCATATCACTCAGCCGGACACCTATAGAGAACCATAAATCCCTACACCATCCGTAAACCCTAGCTTCACACACACTCTCTTCTTCGCTTTCTCGAACCCCAGTAATGAAGAACCCTAACTTCTATTTCTTCTTTCCACTCTGGCTCAAGAACCCTAGATCAACCCCCAACCACAACTTCATCCAAAACCCTAACTTGTGCATCACCAAAAGAAAAGGAAGAAAAACAAGTAGACGAAGAAGAAGAAGGCGGTGAGCTAACCTGGTGCGGCCTTACTTCTGACAACTCTGTGTCGGCGAGATCCGACAAGGGACGACTCAACTCCGGTAGATCCGTCTACTGGCGACGGAGATCGGGGACCACGATGTCCTGGCGGCAAAGTCCCTGCGATAACACACGTGTCTCGAGAGGGTCGTTCAAATCTCGAAGGGACGGCTCCACTTCCAAGGCCGGTGCGGTCTTTGAGGGGTTGCACAAGCTCCGAGGCGACGG
Source organism: Iris pallida (assembly GCA_029216955.1). Taxonomy (NCBI): domain Eukaryota; kingdom Viridiplantae; phylum Streptophyta; class Magnoliopsida; order Asparagales; family Iridaceae; genus Iris; species Iris pallida. The sequence goes on from JANAVB010017399.1 coordinate 2,284,561, forward strand.
TACAAGCTACGAGGACAACATAGTCTTCAAGAAGGTGCTCGAGGCTCGAGGGTGGCACGGCGGTCGAGGTCAGTATCGTCGACGAGAGGTGGGACCCGATTTGGATCTGAACAACTCCGAGAAGATGAACGACGGTAGGGTGTGAGTAACGGCGAACGGCTCATGCGATGGTCCAACATCTCAGGTGACTGGCGGCATCCCCGGTCGAGATCCAGTGGAAGATCCGGTCAGCTACCAAATGAAAGAGGAAGAAAGAACAAGACGGTGGGAAAGAACTCACCTTGTCGACGTAAAGATCGGTATCCTATCTGGATACGGTGATGGTGGATATGTCTTCTTCGGCCGACTACGAGAGACGGGATGCTCTAGTGAGGCGGAGCTCATATCTGTGATAGCAACACGATCGAACACGGCGAGTGATGATGCTTTCCGGCGCTGTCGATGTGAGCTCCGAAGTAGGTGTGGCGGGGTCTTGACATGGCGGTGGCGATCTGGACACGGCGGTGCGATCCGACGTCTCCGACGAAGTTTACGACGGCTCACCGTTCGGCCGGAGTAATGGCCCAGAACAGTACAGTGGATGTTAGTAGTAACAGTGTGTTAGTGATGTGTCAGAAAATATTTATTATGTAATAAAATAATAGGAAAACTCTCCCAATATTTATAGTAAAATAATAGATTGTCCCCCAAGTCAAGTCTAATGGCAGAGTCTGTAAAATATAATAGATCTAGGACTATTAGTGAAGAAAGCTAACTAACCCTGCAAACTAACTAACTAACTACTAACTAAATACATGATTAATTAATAACTAATTAATTATTATAACTAACCAGAAATTACAATAAACCCTTCTCTAGAATTGGTAGGCCAAAGCCCACAATCCAAAGCCCGAGGCTATGGTAGGCTTAATTAGAAACCATTCAGCCATAAATAATAATCAAAATTAATCATAAAATAAGGATTAATAAATGATAACTAAAATCAAGATTAATAAATAATAATTAAAGTTAACTAAAACAGAATTAAAAGATAATAATTAAAATTAACTAAATAGAATTAATCATTAAGACTAATCATCATAACCATAATTAATAAATAATAATTAAAAATAAATTTTGAACTAATTAATAATCAGGATTATTTATTAACAACAATCAGATTTAGTACATAATGATTAAAATAGAATTAATTTAAAAAAATTAGATCTATTATTTAAAATTAAGTTTTATTAAAAATGATACTTTTCCCAAAAATAGAAAATTCAGGAAATAATTCAAAATTTACAAAAATGAATTTAGGGAGTTACAAGATCCAATCTTAGGGCGGCGATCGGTACTCCGACAAACATCTATGGTCGGACACGGCAACTCCAGAAGACTCATCGACAGCAAATCTAGGTTTAGGGTTTGATGTTGTCTACAATAGATTGTGTGTACACGGGTGTGTCCAGGAGTGGGTGAACATGGAGTCTGGATGTCAGTACTGTCATGTCCGTGTGGGGACATGAGACACAGGGAAATCGAGTCTGAATATTTTGGGGAACACAGGACACAGTAGGGATGGAGTGACACAGGTGTGTCCGTGTCGGGATAAAAACAGAAAATATAGATGTACAAATATGAAAATCAGTGGAATGGACACGGACACGTGGACACAGTCAGTAGGCCACTAGAATTAATTAGGAATAATTAATCTTTTCATTAATGGCTATTTATAGGCTGATTAGGAAAGACCTAGAAGG
>JANAVB010017399.1:2291302-2424649 GCA_029216955.1 Iris pallida
TCTCAACTTTACCCATTTTTAAAATGATATTGATATAACAACTCAGGTGATCAAAACATAATGCATATAGGACATAATCTAAATAGTATCTGAAAACCTATACGTACCTGAAATTACTTCAACTTAAAAGTCCATGCGTCGCTAGTGCGCGGCTGGCTGTAGCAAATCCGTAGTTTCTATGATTCAGATAAATGGCTGCAGTGCGTATCTATCATGCCATAGTAGGTCACCGGATATTCTCTCAACTTTATCCATAGGATTTCAAAGGAGCACCTTCAATTTCAAGCAAGTCTTCTATCTATTAAGGTGATTCAATCACAAATATGAAGGAATCGATGTAGTATCATTATAAATATATGTTCTTGAGAATCAAAGGATCGGCTATCAATAGAAATAAAAGGACCATAAGGATTGATATAAGCCAAGAGAAGTATCTGTTCCCCAACATTTCCCTAATATTTAAGGATCGAGGTCAAAAGCTTAAAGACACGGAATTGATCAAAACCTGACTATGGCTAATTGAGTTGGGTTCAAGGGCAAATAGGAATTATGATGTTTCAAGTTGAACAGAAGAAATAAAAATGTTCTTTGCTCACGAAAATACTTAGCAAATATTGACCAATACTTGGAATTATTTTAGGGTAATAACTCCTCACGGCCAATAGAAAATTTTGGAGAATTCAATAGGTTGGGCCAAATAGCTAGTCTATGATCTTTATGGTTCTAAATGAAACACTTTGGCTTCGGGTGGTTAAGGGAAAATCAAATAGGATTTTACCCAAAACCAATAGAGAAAGTTTGGAAAGGTTGTTTAGGAAACTTCATAGGTTTGCTAAAGGAGAAGTTGAAACTCTAAATAGTGAATGGATCTAGATTCTAAATAGAGAGAGAAGTAAGATTTTGATTAAAACCAATAGTGAAATTTGAAATGGTATATTAATGGGCTTGCTAAAGGAGGAGACTGGCTCTTAATCTCGAAATAAAAATTTTGCATAAATCCTAAAAGATTCTAGAATGGAAAATGATAATTTTGTGAAAGCCATAGGGTTATAACTACAACCTTCCACGGGACAATTAGAAAATAATATAGATTATACAATATACAATTATAAGTCGGCCTATGTTGTGATGAGTTTCTTTATTCTAGCAAACCCTTAAAAGTACCTAAAATCTAAGATTAAGATCTGACCTGTATGGGCCACCATAAAAATGTGTCATGACCCGTGCCCACTTGATCGGATAGGAATCATGCTACATCATGCCTACGCTGGTGTGAGCAGCGATAGTCAGCCATCTAAACTGTCATACCCCAGTCCTAAAATTCACGGGACTAGCACCTAACACGGCCAGCTGGTACATACTCAAGGGTGAATCTAATCTATGATTCCCTCAAGTAATGTATGTAAGTTGTCTAAGATAGGGTCTAAAATAGCAAGTTAACTATATCTCAATCCACAGTTAATAATCTCAAAGGAAAACCAAATGCATTAATGTTGATCAAACAGTAACACACTGATGCCACTTGAATATAAATACAAGAATAGACAATTTGTAATAAAGTTGATCAGACCTTAATAGAATCATCTAAATAAGCTCATAACAAAAAGTAAAGCTTGTAAAACTAGGCTATACATATGAAGATGTCATCATAAAATGTAAAGGATGAAAGAACGATAAAAGTACCACTAGCGATACCTGAATCCTGGAGATATAATCGTCCACCGATCTATCCTGCAATTCTAACATTCTTAGCAAATACCTGGAGAGATCACCAGGTCCTCAGGGGACTAGCAAAACACATAATATGCAAGCTTACTTTTGTAGTAAATATATATAGAAAATAAATTGAGTCAGATAGTTAATATGACTAGTATATATATATATATATATATATATATATATATATATATATATATATATATATATATATATATATATATATATATATATATATATATATATATATATATATATATTATTATTATTATTAAATAATATATATATAATATATACACACACACATACTAGTCATATTAACTATCCGACTCAATTTAAAATATATAGCATTAAATCTTCCTACCAAAGTAATATTTTAATAACATAAAAATATCATACTTAATTCTGGAAAAATAGTTGGTAATTTTTTATAATAATGCTTAGTGTATTCTATTCATAGAAAAATAGGTAACATTGTCTCATATTGATCCGTCATCAATATTCGTTGACTTGGTTCATAGTTTTTATACCAAATCAATAACTTCTTAACATATTTTAATTCTAAAAAATACTGATAAATAGGTAAAAATATGATTTTCATATCAAAACATGGACAACAATTAATTTAGAGATGTCTCATGAAGTTCCAAAGTATATGGAGACATAGAACTCATGAATATTGGTGTTTCGATATTACGACAAAATGTCTAGATTTTTAATAAATATTAAAAGAAATCAAAATGTTAAAAAAATATGCGTATGAAAGCTTAGGAAGTCTGGTTTCTTATCAAAAATATAGGAAAGGTCTGAGTGGCCCGAAAGTGGATGAAAATTGGCTCGCAATAGAACTGGTATGTTTTGGACACCTTTCCGTAGAACGGACGTCCCGACCAAATCGAAACAAACCGTGACTTGAAATTTTATGGGTAGATAGAGGACATACATAAGAACTCATTAGTTTTGGCTTCACAATAAATGGATAAAAAAAGTTGGAAAAATGCATGCACGAAGTGGACTAACCTGCTATGTCTCACATATTTGGTTGAGCCGGAAGATGCCAACTTTGGAGCTTTGTGCCGACCTCTAAAGGAGTTGTGGTACCTTGGGCACTTATTAGGATGAAAGAGGATGATGTTAGAAGGTTTACAGAGAAGGTAGAATGGATAAAAATGTTTGGGAAATGGGCAAACATGTTCGGCCAGAAATCTGTGAGGTGTGCACAATCTAGAGAGAAACCTCTCGGGTTTACGTATGAGAAAGCAAGAAATTATAGATTTAAATTATAGAAAATCAATGTTTAGAGGGCTAGGTTTGATTTAGAGGAGGTATGGTAAGATTTGGAGGAGATTTGATAGTCCATTCAAAAGATGCATCAAGATATGTCCAAAAAGGATTTAAATAGAAATCTATTTTAGGAAAGTTGTTATAGGGTTTGATTTAAAATAGATTTGATTAATGTGGCTACACACTAATCCATAAAAATCAGTCTAAAATAAGTCTAGGAGGTTATGGTACCCTAGAAGAGGCTCTACAAACCCTATATGGACTAGTTTTTGGTCGGTGGAATTATTTGGATCAAAATGAGTCCAATAAGTCAAATATTTGGTCATGTGTGCCATTTAAAAATAAATATTACATGGGAACTAAATTGAGTGGCACACCCTTGGCATGTGTATAGTAAGCTCAAAATAAATCAAAATCATATATTGGGTCGAATTATTTAGATTCGAGTTTGGGCCTCAAATCGAAATTGGAAAATACATTTTTACGGTAAGGGCTAAAATGACCATTTTGACCCCAAAGTTGTACAAAAAATATGTAGTGCACGAAAATATGTTTGAGTGGGACATGATATCTCAAAATAAAGGTGGACTCATCTAGATTATGAGTTTGGAACTAGATTTGAAAAGTTGATAATTGTTGTGCTTCAAAACTTAAAGCTATGGTAAAGTACCTATATAGTCAATATTGATTATAAAATATAGGTTAATATTTCCATATTAAATAAATAAAATAATTAAATCTATAATTTCCTATGTCACTAGGTAAAGTATGGTAAAGTACCTAATAAAGTACCTAATAATGAATCGTGCTAACGTAACTAGGAATAGTTCAGAGGGTACACTATGTCACTACGGTCTCTCCTAATAACTTGAGTAACAATCAATCCTAAATGATTTCCTATACAATGACCCCACCATGAAACTATAAATTGTTACCTCTAGTCGCTCCTCCTGGTGCTACAACGATCATGTTAAAAGTTTATCCTCCTTGACCATCAAGCCAAGAACTTAAGTACTAGTCCCTTAACCACTATATCCTCGATTATTTTTATCTTTTGAATCAACCGACTAATTTCCTTAAAGGCATTTTCCTATATTTTTATTCAAGCCTTGAATCTATTCAAATAGTAATAATAATCTTTAACCATTCTAATCCTCGAAAATTTAATTCATCGATATTCCTTAAATTCTTAAAATTTCAAATGCAAATCCACTCTGACCTTATTCTTCTCAAAATATTTAGTGATTAAAAAAATTATACAGTAGATCATCTTCTAAATTTCAAATTAGCAAATTCCATAGCCTTTAAAATTTAGATTCAATTCTTCAAGACAATTTTTTCTTCTTAAGTCAAATCTCTATCCTCAAATTCTCTTCTATTGTTAACATTAACTCAATAACCATGAATATTCTTCTGAAAATTCATGAAGTCAAATTGACTAAAATATCCAAATTTTATTTCACTTGATTTCTTTTCTCAATCACTATCTAAGTGTTATACCTTTAAAATATAAATTCTCTTTCTAATTTGACTTTTAATACAACTTCTATCAACCTAAAAAAAATTCAAAAATACAAGATTCTATCTTATATGCACATCCTCAAAATTTAAATTAAATCCTACCTCCTCTATCTCAAGTTTGTAAATTCATAAATACTTCTTTAGTCACAATCATTAGTTTACCACCAATAAATTACATTGTTTCTTGAGAACGTCTACCCATATTTGGTCACACTGCCCCATCAAACACATGCTGCCATACTATAACCCTTGCCTAATAATTAAAAGAGTCAATATCACTATATAACTATGGCATCCCCAATCCCCTCATATCTATCAAGCAATGAAAATTCAATAAGCAAACTAATTTACACAACTACGTAAGAAATATTGATAAATTCTAATAGGCACAATCATTCGTCACTCTGAAATAGGAAGGGACGAGGAGCAATGACACGAGAAAGCAAGAGAATAGTTGAGTGCAAATACAAACGATAGAGAAATTTTAAAAGAATTATCAAGGGAGTTGTGGATTGAGAATTCGAAGAGTCAATTCCTATTCGCATGCCCGTTCGGTACAGTAACGCAACCAAAATGACTAACTCGACCCACATGGGCTACAAAAAAAACCTGTCACGCCCAGTCCCAAAAGTCATAGGACTAGCACGTGACACGGCCAGCTGGTACATACTCAAGGATGAATCCAATCTATGCACCCTCAAGTAATGCACGTAAGTTGTCTAAGATAGGGTCTTAAATGGCAAGTTAACTATATCCTAATCCACAGTTAATGATCTCAAGTGGAAACCAAATGCATTAATGATGATCAAACAGTAATACATTGATGTCACTTGAATACAAATACAAGAATAGACAATTTGTAATAAAGTTGGCCAGACCTTAATACAATCATCTGAACAAGCTCATAACAAAAAGTAAAGCTTATAAACTAGGCTTATGTCATCATAAAATGTAAAAGACGAAAGAACGATAAAAGTATCACTAGCGATACCTAAATCCTAAAGATACAATCGTCCACCAATATATCCTTCTATTCTAACGGTCTCAACAAATACCTAGAGAGATCACCAGGTCCTCAGGGGACTAACAAGATATATAATATACAAGCCAACTTTAACAGTAAAAACATACAAGGAAGGATATAAAATAGTACAAGAAAGTAAAGACTAAAGAAAGTATAGTATAAAAAGGAAAACATAAAAAAATGGCATGCCGTCAAAAATTGTGTTGATAAATGTGACTACAAGTAAATCGAGGTAAAATCGTAACTCGATCGGAGCTAATGGCCCTATAGATCGTAGCTCGGTGGGGGCTCACAACCTATAGTAAGTCTTTACCACAGCTCGATGGGGGGTCACAATAGAGAATGGTCAATTATAGTCATCGTCTATAACAAGGTCCTCGCCTAGAACTACGGGTCAAACAAGTCAAGTCAGCAAGTCAAGCTTAGGTCAATCATGTCAAGGGAATGTGGCATAGGATCGAACAAGGATAATCACAGGAAGTATACAAGAACATGGCAAGATATAACTAATAATAAAAAGATAGAAACTATTTACGTGCACGTATAACGATAAAATAATAGTGATAATGAGAAAGTAATACTAACATGAATCAGAGGAAGTATGTGATCAAGTAAGACAGAAAAGTAACAACAATATAAGAAATGTATGTAAATACTGTAAAGTATGGCAAGGTGTACTTGTCGGTAGTCTCCAAAGATGTGTACACCGGTCCACCTCTGGTATCCTCGTTCACACTGTCACGAACTCCTAGAATAAATCAATCTATAATAAATGACACGTCGATGTCATACTCACACTATTTATATAACTATACTCTATATAGCCTTAACTCAATATATTCTAACTAAACTAGTACTTAACTATATCTATATACCAATAATATATTTTTTTTATTTTTTTAATATATATATATATATATATATATATTTATATATATATATATATATATATATATATATATATATATATTTATTTATTTATTTATTTATATATACTCTATACTCTAACTAAACTAGTACTAAAAAAAAATATATATATATATATATATATATTTTTTATATATATATATATATATATATATATATAAATATATATATATATATATATATATATATATATAATATATAATATATATAAACTACCCGACTCAATTTAAAATATATAGCATTAAATCTTCCCACCAAAGTAAAATTTTAATAAAATAAAAAGATCATATTTAATTCTGGAAAAATATTTGGTATCAATATTTTATAATAATACTTAGTGTATTCTATTCATAGAAAAATAGGCACCAATGTCTCATATTGATCCGTCATCAATATTCAATGACTTGGTTCATAGTTTGATCCCAAAACAATAATTTCTTATATATTTTAATTCTAAAAAATATTGATAACTCGGTAAAAATATGTTTTTCATATCGAAACATGCACAACAATTAATTTAGAGATGTCTCATGAAGTTTCGAAGCTTATAGACACATAGAACTCATAAATTTTGGTGTTTCGATATCACAGCAAAATGTTCAGATTTTTAATAAATAGTAAACGAATTCAAAATGCTGCAAAAGTATATGCGCCGGGAAGCATAGGAAATGTAGTTTCTTATTAAAAATATACGAAAGGTCTAAGTGGCCCAAAAGTGGATGAAAATTGGCTCGCAATAAAACTAGTCAATTTTGGACACATTTTCGTAGAATGGACGCTCCGGCCAAACCGAAGCAAACCGTTCCTTGAAATTTTGTGGGTAGTTAGAGGACATGTATAGGAACTCATTATTTTTGGTTTCACAAGAAATGGATACCAAAAAGTTGGAAAAATACATGCACGAAGTGGACTAACCTGCTGTGTCGCATAGATTTGATTGAGTTGGAAGATGTCGAGTTTGGAGCTTTATGCCGACCTCTAAAAGAGTGTGGTACCTTGGGCACTTACTAGGATGAAAGAGGATGATGTAATTAGAAGGGTTTTATAGATGTTAGAAGGGGTAAAAAGGTTTGGGAAAGGGACAAATATTTTCGGCTAGAAATCTGTGAGGTGTGAACAACCTAGAGAGAAACCTCTCAGGTTTACGTATGAGAGAGGGAGGGTTTGATTTAATGGAGGTTTGATAAGATTTGGAGGAGATTTGATACTCCATTCTATAGATGCATCAAGATATGTCCAAAAGGATTTAAATAGAAATCCATTTTAGGAAAGTTGTTATGGGATTTGATTTAAAATAGATTTGATTAATGTGGCTACACGTTAATCCAAAAAAATTAGTTTAAAATTAGTCTAGGAGGTTAGGGTACCCTAGAAGAAGACGTTCTAAACCCTACTTGGACTAGTTTTGAGTCGGTGGAATTATTTGGATCGAAATGAGTCCAATAAGTCAAATATTTGGTCTAGTGTGACATTTAAAAATAAATAGCACATGAGAACTTAATTGAGTGGCACACCATTGGCATGTGTGTATTAGGCTCAAAATAGGTCAAAACTGTAATTAGGTCAAATTTTTTGGATCAGGTTTGGGCCTCAAATCGAAATTGTAAAATACATCTAATTTTACGGTAAGGGCTAAAATGACCATTTTGACCCCAAAGTTGTACAAGAAATATATAGTGCAAGAGAACATGTTTGAGTGGGACATAATATATCAAAATGAAGGTGAACTCGTCTAAATTATGTGTCACGCCCTAGAACCAGAATACTGGAGAGCGGGGGCAGACATAGCCAGCTACGTATATTGAAATGGAAACCACCTCGATATACGGTCACGGCTGTCAAGATATATGAGGGTTTACTACAAGCCAACAGTCTCTTATGGTCATGAACAAGCCTAATGTCTCAATCACAAGCAAGTAAGTAAGGTCGCAAGATGTATGATCATTAAATATACAATAATAAGGCGTCCCAAATATTACATATTCAGCTGATCATGAAGCTCGTCGTTACAAAATGTTAGGACTAGCAAGAGTTTAGTCGTATATGATCAACCCTAGGATTTGTTAATCATGTTTACAGCCCGTAGGCAGACAGTAAGTAAAAGTGCATCGAGCTAACAGGTGCTCGTCGGCTAAACGCCTCAAAAGAATAGTTTTACGATAAAGTGGGCAAGACAAAAAGGAAAACCCACTCTTGGCCCAGGTTCCGTCTAGTTGTCACCATTGGGCTGGAAGCTTGGAAGATCCTCGGGAGCTGCTCCGAAATCTGGCCACACAAAACCAGCTGGGTCAACCCCAGAAAGAGCAAGTGCCACAAGGGGGCCACGAAATAAGAACAAAAGCCAGCAATCAGCACAAGAAAAATCTAATATTAAAACTAGAATTTATGAAAACATGTCAAGATGATATACGACGAGATAACCATGGAACTATTCCGATAGCCAGGTTACAACCCGTAAACCAAACAAGGACCGGGGTTGTAACCCTTCATCTGAACAGAACTTGGTTTCCCACCATTTATCGGCAAGATTAAAATGTAAGAAATCAAGACAGGAAGCAATCTTGTACTGGATCAAGACATGACTAGACTGGTTATACCTCATTCAATCAATCACGGCCAAGCAGATACTACGGCTTACTACTTTAACTAACTAGGGTTATCACAGACCTAATTACTAACAAGATGCAGTGAGATGATTCCACAGCCACAAGCCTTGCAGACCATCCAGGTTACCCTGGTCGAAAGTTAGGGATTGAATTTTGGTGGGTACATCGCCCGGGAGACAAATGTACCCTTAGGTGACTTAGAGGGTGCAACACGCGACGGTGTGCTGGAAATGTGCCCTACTCGACGGCAGGCTACAGATCCCAAGAGTGCCCAGGTAACGGGATTGCCTGTAGCTGTGTCATCTCTTCATGACTACTGTGTTATTCTAGTTATTAACCTTAATCCATTTTGGTAGGTACCCCTGACCGTGGTACTCAGGAGTCCCATCCTAGACATGATGCAAGACAGGACAAGTGGATTTATCAAGCAAGCAAGGAAGAACCACCCACGGTGTCAAGGCAGGTCAAGTTAAGTTAGCCGTCGCAACAGCATTAAGTTATCAAGTCATGTTACAAGTCAGAAGTACGCCGCCACGGGCCACTATCAAGTTATCAAGTCACAAGGATTAATTACAAGTTACAAGTTAGGTGTGCACCCTACTGGGTCACTAGCAAGGAGATCAGAGAATACCGGGAACATAATTCACAAAAATCCCGAAAACGCACTAGTCATAAACAAATACTTAAAAATCGTGTTAGGCCGTGTCGGGTCGAGATAGTCGTGCTGTGTTGAACAGATCTCGGGAAAATTCAATCCACAAACAAAGAAACCAAGTCGAGAAATAAAACCAATACTCCTAGAGCCAATGGGTTAAGCAAGGGGTTCAGGGTGCAGCGTACGCACAAGGGCACGCACAGTGTACGCACAAAAGCACGCACGCAGGGGGATCATACACGCAAAAGCACGCACGCAGGGGAGCAGCGTACGCACAAAAGCACGCACGCAGGAGAGCTGCGTACGCACAAAAGCACGAACGCAGGAGAGCTGCGTACGCGAAAAGTCACGCACGCAAGAGAGCTGCGTACGCGAAAAGTCACGCACGCAAGAGAGCTGCGTACGCAAAAAGTCACGCACGCAAGAGAGCTGCGTACGTGAAAAGTCACGCACGCAAGAGAGCTGCGTACGTGAAAAGTCACGCACGTAAGAGAGCTACGTACGTGAAAAGTCACGCACGCAAGAGAGCTGCGTCCGTGAAAAGTCATGCACGCAGGAGAGCTGCGCACGCGTAAGAACACGCACACAGAAGAGCTGCGTACGCGTAAAAACACGCACGCAGAGGAAAGGATCTTCTTCTTCATGGCTGAGAAGAAGCTCCTATGGCTCCAAAACTTCAAGGCATCACAACTTGGCCATCCGAACTCCAAATCCGGATTTCCAAAGTTCCAACCCGGGTGGAATGGAATTCTCTTCCACAAGAAAACATCAAAACTCATAAAAATCCAACCTAAATAGACCAAAACCATGCAAAACCGAAAATAGGGAAAACTTAGATCTAGAACAATGGAGACTCCAAATCCCAAAATACCAAGTTCTAATATTGATCACCATGTCCTAATCTAGCAAATGGACAAATAAAAGAGGGTTCTCATGTGGTGGCAAGGTGCACTTGCCTATGGGTTGGGAGAGTTATGTGGAGGAAGAAGAAGAAGAAAATTAATGGAGGTTTATGAGGAGAGAGAGAAAGTTGGTGGACTTTTAAAGAGGGTGGGATGTGGTGTGTTGAGGGTGGAGCATAGGCTAAGGTATTCCAATACATATAAACCAAACCGAACCAAACCAATCTAATTAAAACCGAGCCATGCCAAAACCCAAAATACGAGAAATACCAAAATTCCATAAGTTGAGAAAAATAAAAATACATGCCAAAATCCATATACGAGTATAAATACGAAATACGGGAAATACGGGAAATGAGGGTGACAACTCTACCCACCTTAAAAGAATTCCGTCCTCGGAATTTAATCAAGGAGCTAGAGATTGTCACGACAAGTTACACTAAGCACATGCAAGCTATACTAAGCAGTTCAATCATACAATCATACAATACAAGCAAGGAAGGGAAAACGTAAGGCATAAGAAAGACATTATACCTCACGAGTCAAACAGGTAGGGATATCGCGATCGGATGTCGTCCTCACGCTCCCACGTTGACTCACCTAGAGAGTGATGACCCCAAGCAACACGGACTAATTTAATAGTCTTATTCTTGAGTATCTTTTCCCTCCGGTCCAAAATAGACACGGGCCTCTCCTCATACGAAAGGTTGGTACCAACAACCAATTCCGAATGGTCTAGGATGTGGCTCGGGTCCGGAATATACCATCGTAATTGGGACACATGGAATACATCATGTACCTCACTTAGCGACGGCGGAAGAACGAGACGATAGGATACATCTCCTACTCGCTCTAGAATATCGAACGGCCCTATATACCTAGGACTAAGCTTTCCCCGCACGCCAAAGCGAATGACGCCGTGGTTAGGTGAGATCCTAAGGAATACATGGTCGCCGACAGCAAATTCTAAGAGACGCCGATGAGCATCGGTCCAATGGTGCTGGCGGTCCTGGGCAACTCGGAGGTGATCTCTGACCTTTCTGACCACTTCAACTGTCTGGGAAATCAATTTGGGTCCGAGCATCTGCCTCTCCCCGACATCGTCCCATGCTAGCGAGGATCTGTACTTCCTACCATAAAGTGCCTCGAAGGGTTCCATCTGGATACTGGCCTGATAACTGTTGTTGTACGAGAATTTCACCAGATGCAGATGATTCTCCCATGAACCACCGAAGTCAAGGGTACAAGATCTCAACATATCTTCAAGAGTCTGGATTGTGCGCTCTGACTGACCATCCGTCTGCGGGTGATAAGCTGAGCTAAACTGAAGGCGAGTCCCTAAACTCTTCTGTAAGCTGCGCCAAAAGTGCGATGTGAATCTTGAATCCCTGTCCGAGGTGATACTGACTGGCACACCGTGAAGCCTGACGATCTGCCTGAGATATATCTCTGCTAGCTGCGCCGTCGACTGTCCAACTCTGAATGGGAGAAAGTGTGCCACCTTGGTAAGCCTGTCCACGATCACCCAAATAGCATCTCTGCCGGCCGGAGATCTGGGCAATCCGGTCATAAAATCCATAGTTATATGTTCCCATTTCCATTCTGGGATCAGTAAGGGTTGAAGAAGTCCAGCGGGCCTCTGATGTCCAGCTTTAACCTGTTGGTAAACAAAACACCGAGAGACAAATCGGGCTATCTCCCTCTTCATGCCATTCCACCAAAAATGCTGACGAATATCACGGTACATCTTCGTACCACCCGGATGAATAGAATATTGTGAACTGTGGGCTTCTGCCATGACTTCATGTCTGATATCTTCACTAGGTACACAAAGACGAGTGCCGTGCCGAAGTGTACCATCTTCATGGATACATAACTCTGGCCTTCTTCCTGCTTCACATTCTGCTCTGAGTCGCTGGATCTTGGAATCTGTTGACTGCGCCATCCGGATTCTCTTAACTATGCTGGACTGAACTTGTAGACTGGCCATCAATGCCTCGCTTGTTGGAAGAACCACTTCAATTCCCATCTTCTGAAGATCTGTCAATAATTCTGGTTGCGCCGTCAGGAAATAAACTCCGGCTCTCCTGCTCAATGCATCTGCTTCAACGTTGGCCTTCCCGGGATGATACTGCAAATCCACATCATAGTCCACCAGTAACTCGAGCCATCCTCTCTGCCGCATATTAAGGTCCTTCTGGGTGAAAACATACTTCAGGCTCTTATGATCAGTAAAGATCTCCACTCTATCTCCGTACAAGTAGTGTCTCCACAAGTTCAAAGCAAACACTACCGCCACCAATTCCAAGTCATGGGTCGGGTAATTCTTCTCATGATCACAAAGTTGATGTGACGCATAAGATATCACCTTCCCATGCTGCATCAAGACACACCCCAACCCTCTGCCTGAAGCATCGCAATAAACCGTGAATCCTCCGGTCCTATCTGGAAGGGTGAGAATGGAAGCCGTTATCAAACCTCGCTTCAACTTCTAAAATGATTCCTGACACTCTGCTGTCCAAACAAACGGTACATCCTTGCGGGTCAACTGTGTCTTCGGCGCTGAAATCCTTGCGAAATCTGAAACGAACCGCCGGTAGTAGCCGGCCAATCCAAGGAAGCTGCGAACCTCTGCCACTGAGCTGGGTACCGGCCATGACTCGATAGCCACAATCTTCTGGAGATCCACTTCCACTCCTCCTCGGGTAATGATGTGACCTAAGTACGAAATGCGATCGAGCCAGAAATCGCATTTACTGAACTTGGCGTACAACTGATGCTCCTTAAGCATCTGGAGGACGACTCTGAGATGCTGCTCATGCTCTGCTTCGCTCTTGCTGTAGACCAGGATGTCATCTAGGAACACGATCACAAATTGATCCAAGTAAGGCATGAAAATGCGATTCATGAGTTCCATGAATACGGTCGGCGCATTGGTCGCTCCAAAGGGTATAACAAGGAACTCCCAATGTCCATACCTTAATCTGAATGCTGTCTTCGGGATGTCCTGCTCTCTGACTCTGATCTGGTGGTATCCCGACCGTAAGTCGATCTTCGAGAACACTGAAGCCCCTCTGAGTTGATCAAACAAGTCATCTATCCTCAGAAGAGGGTATCTATTCTTGATTGTCACCGAATTCAAGGTACGATAATCAACACATAGCCTGGACGTACCATCCTTCTTTTTTATAAGAAGCATCGGGGCTCTCCAAGGCGATCCACTTGCACGGATGAATCCCTTGGTCCTCAGTTCTTCAATCATCTTGTAACAAATTTCTAACTCTGAAGGCGCCATCCTGTAGACTCGCTCTGATACTGGTGCTGTCCCGGGAATCAAGTCTATAGTGAACTCAATCTCCCGCTCTGGCGGCATCCCTGGAAGCTCCTCTGGAAAGACATCTGGAAACTCTTCAACTATTCGGGGTAACTGCACTGCTGCTACTGCCATCCGCAATGCTGGGGGAGATGGCTCCACTGCGCCTCTGGAAAATGAAAACTCTGGCTCGCCGGGGATACTAAAGACAACTCTGCCAATATGGCAGTCTATCCTAGCATACTGGTTCCTCAACCAATCCATGCCTAGGACTACATCATAGTCTGCCATAGAAAACTCTATGAATCTAGCGGGGAACTCCCTACCGCTAACTACGACCCGACACGAGAAAAACACTCGATCTACTCCCACAAGACCATTACCAGTAAGTATATTAAGCCTCACTGATAATGACTCAGGCTCCAATCCTATCCGTGTCGCAAATTGTACAGACATGAATGAATGCGATGCACCAGAATCAAATAATACAGACGCTGGAGAGGAGTTGACGAGAATAGTACCTGCCACAACCTCACCTGGTGCAACTTCTTCTTCCATAGCCATCATTATGGCCTGACCTTGTCCTCTGGCTGTTGGTCCCCTCTGCTGGAAACCTCTCTGCCTATTCTGGATCTGAGCCTGGGCTTGTACATACTGCTGGGGGTGTTGCTGCTGGAATGCCTGAGACTGAGGCGGCAAGGGCCTCGAAGACTGATACTGCTGCTGCTGAACTGGTGCTGGGGCCGGTCCTCTCACCGAAGAGCTAGAAGGGTTGGATGCTGATGAACCACCCCTATTCGGGCAAGCCCCTATCCTATGATCTGCTGCTCCACAAGCCAGGCACAATCCCTGCGCCCTGCGACAATCTGCCACCATATTCCCTGGCTTCCCGCATTGAGAACATCCCATCGCGGAAGTCTGCTTCTGCTTCTGCTGCTGCGGGTACGTCGGGGTCGAATGCTGAACCGACGTTACTGAGGCCGCCCACCTCGGAGTTTCAATGGTCAATCCTCTAGCTGCCGGGGCTGGAGCTGATGATTGGTGCATCTGACTGTGGGACCGCTTCCTACCTCCGGTCCTATCCACGATCCTCTGGGAGGTATACTCATGCCTCCTAGCTGCTCTCAAGACTGCATCGAACGTCTGGTGCTCAAACTGCTCAACCGCCAACAAGATCTCCAAATGCAGTCCCTCCTGGAACCGCTGGGCCCTATCAAACTCGGTCGCCACCAAGGTGGGGGCAAACCTACTGAGTCTAGAAAACTCCGATGCATAACTGTCGACTGTTCTGCCTCCTTGCTTCAAGTTGGTAAATCTGGTCTGCAGGTCATACCGAGCCACAGCATCAAAGTACTTCGTCTGGAATCTCTCTCTAAACACTGCCCAAGCAATGGGTGCCACTAATCCCATGGCTTGCGCCGTCCACCAACTGCGAGCCAAGTCCAACAACTGCAGGCGTACCACCGCCACCTTCTTATTCTCAGGTGTCCTAGCTGCTTCCAGAATCACCTCGGTATCCTGAAGCCATGCATTCGCGGCAATTGCATCCTCGCTGCCGTCGAAGAAAGGAGGGTTCAATCTCTTGAAGCTGTTCGCCGCCTGGTTCCCTGGATGACCGCCTCTAGTCAAAGCATCTTGAACTGTCTGGTGCAGGGCGTCGCTTCGACGATCCTGGGAAGCTATCAAGGTTCTAATGAGGCCTACTAAGGTACCATCATCTGGCTCTGTGGGCTGGACGGGCCGAACTGGTGACTCTCCTCCAGTAGGCACAACTCTGGAGGCTACCCCAGAATGCTGGGCTTGATCTACGGGTTGCTGCTGATCCGCGGGACGTGCTCCACCTCGTTGATCGGTAGGACCAGGTATAGTGCCGCTGAAGAAGAAGACACAGGGAACAATAAGGAAAAGACCAGGACAGATCAATGATATAAGCACAGGATCAGGGCAAGAATCCAGACGAGTACTGATTGAGACATCTATCTGGTAAACCTCCACATATCTAGATTTACAAGACCTGCATGGGCCACCACTTAAACCATGTCACGCCCCAGAACCAGAATACTGGAGAGCGGGAGCAGACATAGCCAGCTACGTATATTGAAATGGAAACCACCTCGATATACGGTCACGGCTGTCTAGATATATGAGGGTTTACTACAAGCCAACAGTCTCTTATGGTCATGAACAAGCCTAATGTCTCAATCACAAGCAAGTAAGTAAGGTCGCAAGATGTATGATCATTAAATATACAATAATAAGGCGTCCCAAATATTACATATTCAGCTGATCATGAAGCTAGTCGTTACAAAATATTAGGACTAGCAAGAGTTTAGTCGTACATGATCAACCCTAGGATTTGTTAATCATGTTTAAAGTCCGTAGACAGACAGTAAGTAAAAGTGCATCGAGCTAACAGGTGCTCGTCGGCTAAACGCCTCAAAAGAATAGTTTTACGATAAAGTGGGCAAGACAAAAAGGAAAACCCACTCTTGGCCCGGGTTCCGTCTAGTTGTCACCATTGGGCTGGAAGCTTGGTAGATCCTCGGGAGCTGCTCCGAAATCTGGCCACACAAAACCAGCTGGGTCAACCCCAGAAAGAGCAAGTGCCACAAGGGGGCCACGAAATAAGAACAAAAGCCAGCAATCAGTACAAGAAAAATCTAATATTAAAACTAGAATTTACGAAAAATGTCAAGATGATATACGACGAGATAACCATGGAACTATTCCGATAGCCAGGTTACAACCCGTAAACCAAACAAGGACCGGGATTGTAACCCTTCATCTGAACAGAACTTGGTTTTCCATCGTTTATCGGCAAGATTAAAATATAAGAAATCAAGACAGGAAGCAATCTTGTATTGGATCAAGACATGACTAGACTGGTTATACCTCATTCAATCAATCACGGCCAAGCAGATACTACGGCTTACTACTTTAACTAACTAGGGTTATCACAGACCTAATTACTAACAAGATGCAGTGAGATAATTCCACAGCCACAAGCCCTGCAGACCATCCAGGTTACCCAGGTCGAAAGTTAGGGATTGAATTCTGGTGGGTACATCGCCCGGGAGACAAATGTACCCTTAGGTGACTTAGAGGGTGCAACACGCGATGGTGTGCTGGAAATGTGCCCTACTCGACGGCAGGCTACAGATCCCAAGAGCGCCCAGGTAACGGGATTGCCTGTAGCTGTGTCATCTCTTCATGACTACTGTGTTATTCTAGTTATTAACCTTAATCCATTTTGGTAGGTACCCCTGACCGTGGTACTCAGGAGTCCCATTCTAGACATGATGCAAGACAGGACAAGTGGATTTATCAAGCAAGCAAGGAAGAACCACCCACGGTATCAAGGCAGGTCAAGTTAAGTTAGCCGTCGCAACAGCATTAAGTTATCAAGTCATGTTACAAGTCAGAAGTACGCCGCCACGGGCCACTATCAAGTTATCAAGTCACAAGGATTAATTACAAGTTACAAGTTAGGTGTGCACCCTACTGGGTCACTAGCAAGGAGATCAGAGAATACCAGGAACATAATTCACAAAAATCCCGAAAATGCACTAGTCATAAACAAATACTTAAAAATCGTGTTAGGCCGTGTCGGGTCGAAATAGTCGTGCTGTGTTGAACAGATCTCGGGAAAATTCAATCCACAAACAAAGAAACCAAGTCGAAAAATAAAACCAATACTCCTAGAGCCAATGGGTTAAGCAAGGGGTTCAGGGTGCAGCGTACGCACAAGGGCACGCACAGTGTACACACAAAAGCATGCACGCAGGGGGAGCATACACGCAAAAGCACGCACGCAGGGGAGCAGCGTACGCACAAAAGCACGTACGCAGGAGAGCTGCGTACGCACAAAAACACGCACGCAGGAGAGCTGCGTACGCAAAAAGTCACGCACGCAAGAGAGCTGCGTACGTGAAAAGTCACGCATGCAAGAGAGCTGCGTACGCGAAAAGTCATGCACGCAAGCGAGCTGCGTACGTGAAAAGTCACGCACGCAAGAGAGCTGCGTACGTGAAAAGTCACGCACGCAAGAGAGCTGCGTACGTGAAAAGTCACGCACGTAGGAGAGCTGCGCACGCGTAAGAACACGCACACAGAAGAGCTGCGTACGCGTAAAAAACACGCACGCAGGGGAAAGGATCTTCTTCTTCATGGCTGAGAAGAAGCTCCCATGGCTCCAAAACTTTAAGGCATCACAACTTGGCCATCCGAACTCCAAATCCGGATTTCCAAAGTTCCAACCAGGGTGGAATGGAATTCTCTTCCACAAGGAAACATCAAAACTCATAAAAATCCAACCTAAATAGACCAAAACCATGCAAAACCGAAAATAGGGAAAACTTAGATCTAGAACAATGGAGACTCCAAATCCCAAAATACCAAGTTCTAATGTTGATCACCATGTCCTAATCTAGCAAATAGACAAATAAAAGAGGGTTCTCATGTGGTGGCAAGGTGCACCTGCCTATGGGTTGGGAGAGTTATGTGGAGGAAGAAGAAGAAGAAAATTAATGGAGGTTTATGAGGAGAGAGAGAAAGTTGGTAGAGTTTTAAAGAGGGTGGGATGTGGTGTGTTGAGGGTGGAGCATAGGCTAAGGTGTTCCAATACATATAAACCAAACCGAACCAACCCAATCCAATTAAAACCGAGCCATGCCAAAACCCAAAATACGAGAAATATCGAAATTCCATAAGTTGAGAAAAATAAAAATACATGCCAAAATCCAGATACGAGTATAAATACGAAATACGGGAAATACGGGAAATGAGGATGACATTATGAATATGGAACTAGATTTGAGAAATTGATAATTATTGTGCTTCAAAAATCAAAGCTATATTAAAGTACCTCTATAGTTAATATTGATTTTAAAATATAGGTTAATATTAAACATCCAGATTAAATAAATAAAATTAATTAAAAAAATCTAAAAATCAGGGGGCTTTCATAAACCTTAGAAATCATCAAGGCTAAAATATATCAATCACTCATCACAGTAACTAGAACGTACAAGCAAATTCTAGCCACACAAAATCAACACAGAGTCCACTATATGTGTTTTAGTACATCATATATTTACTAGCTCTTTCGAAGACAAATTCGGTAACCATATCCTCAAAGCAATAGCAATACAACTGGTACGTCTGTCTCATCATAGTAATCTAATACATCAAAAAGTATCTGTATCTAACCTTCTAGAATCTTTCATGAGTCATCGTTAAATCCAAAGTTGTCCTCATGTCATGGCCTAATATGTCAACGATCCAGTCAAAAAATGAGCAAAGTACAATGTAACTCAATAATACTCAACAATAGAAAGAAATAGTATATAAAACAGCAAGGAAAGTAAATAGCTAGTAAACTGAAAAGTACCTGAAATCATACACTAGCTACGTGAATATGTGTAATAGAACATCATTGAGTATGTAGGGGATATCATGAATAAGGCATATTATAACCGGTATACCAGCAGTCAAGCAAGCAAGAATAAGGTATAATGTAATACTAGCAGTCATGTAATAGATAAGGCATATCATGTACATTATACAATGAGTCAAGTAATAGTAGACATAAGGCATAGTACAAATGATATGCTAGCAGTCAAGTATGATATAAGGCATAGCATATACGTTATGCTAGCATTCAAGTAATTATCCAAGGTTTGGGTAAGCTACGTGCTTCATGATCGTTCTTCCTCCTGACACGACGCTTAAAAAACATGCAAGAAAGTGAGAAACACGAGAAACATGTCAAGCAAGTGAGTATAAACATGCATTTAAAATTGCTAAGTAAAGTTGGGTTACAAGTACTTGCCTTTACCGGATCGTTTGCAAGTGTCTCTAAATCCACCTAAAATAGTTAAGGAATATTAATTAGAAAATATCTTAAGATTTCTAAAAGATTCATAATAATTCACTAGCGAATATCTAAATAATAATCTTACTATTATGCCAATAATTTATCAACAATTATTGATAGTAATTACTAAAGACATATTAGCAAAATATTAATTTAGATAAAGTATTAGTCAAGACTAAAATATTTCCTAGGATAATAACTAAATATTATCTATCAAGAATTATTAACAAATCTCAATTAATATTTACTAACAATTAAAATAAACTAACAACTAAAAAAATTTCTCTTTTCTTTCTTTTTTTTCTAATCCAGCCCAAGTTGCTGGGCTTGGGCCCATCCCATTCTTTCTTTTCTTTTTTCTTTTTTTCTTTTTTTCTTTTTCTTTTTCTTATGGGCCCATCTACTCGGCCCGATCTGCTCCCTAAACCAAACCCTAGTTTCTATACACTCCTTTCCTCTTCTCACTCACACGCACACACCCCCTGACTCATAGAAGAGCAAGGAGAAGAAAGGATGATAAAGAATAAGAAGGAAGAAGAAGACGAAGAGGAAGGAAGGAAGGTCATCACCAGACGGCGAGACACAATGGCACTGGCGATGTAAGACACAGCGACGGTGAGGCGGCTAGATTCAGCCGAGATGAAGAAAAACTCGGCCGTCGAAGATGGAGCGGTTCTGATCGACTTACGACGGGTTACGGAAGCACAGAAGACCGAATTTGGAGGCGGAGCTCAGGGGGAGGCGGCTAAATCTCCAGATCTGGGTGGCACGACGTGTCTTTCCATCGAGGATAGACGACGGAGGCTGATCTCGAGGACGACGAGATCTGGTCCAAGATGTTGGCCCATTGGTCATGGTCAAACCTGATTTTAATAATTGATTTAACCATGTCTCTATATAAGGGCTACTTGGATGATCTACTCAAACTGCTACTACTACTATTTAAGACTTGGAGCTATTTTGCCATTGAGTCTGTATTTTCATTATCAATATATCTTTCATAATTTATTAATTCTAGAAATACAATGTACACCTAGTCATACTGGAAAATAGGCTACCCATAAATGTTTTCAAAATACCATTTTTATTTTTGAAAACAAACCCATTTACAAAAGTCCAAACTACTTCCTAACTTCTTGACTTCTCAAAAAGCCCAAAATCTGATTTTCAAAACCCTAACCAAACTAATTCTGGATCAACAAAATTCGGACCGAGTTCGGCCTAAATTCGGCGAGAGTTCGGTTAGTGCAATGTTGGCTTTCAAACCCAGTCTCTCCGCAGTTATGGATGCAGCGGCTATTTGCCAAGATTCTCTCAAAGAAATTTGCCCAAATTATGTCCGAATTTTCCCTTTGGAAAACCTATAAATAGAGAAAACTTTCTACCATTTTAATACACCAATTCATTGTCTTCTCTTCCCTCTAAGCCTACTACGGTCTTCCAAAGCCTTTAATCTTTCATTTTTAAATCCCAAGCCATTTACAAACCTTTAGTCAATTTGTACTGCGGTACGATCTAGAAGTTTCAAAGTGATTGTAATCAGAGGCTTGATTGAAGATAGACAGTTCACAATTGAAGTTGGTCGAGTGCTTCGGATCAAAACTCGCGTCTATAGAAGTTTCAAGGACTTCGTATAAAAACTTGCTATTGTCATAGTGGATTTCAACCGGGAGCTAGAGTTCTCTCGACTGGATTAGTCCTCACAAGAGGGAGACTAGTATACATCATCGTGTTTGTGTTTGCTTTCTGCTCTCTTCTTTTATATTTATATATCTGTGATATATTTATGTGATCTTGCTACTAACAATTTTGAATAACTAAATTTCTGCTACCTACTCTATTCACCCCCCCCCCCCTCTAGAGTATAGTACTTTACATCTCATTCCTACAATTAGTATCAGAGCGGGTGCTTGTTATATGATATTACTGCTTATACCAATTGCTCCTACAATTGGTATCAGAGCAGATTATACAGGTAAAGCGAGGTAATATTGTTATTATTGTCTTTAATGCAACTACTGTTACATAGATTACTATATCAACATGGCAACTGTGAAATTTATAAGTGAAGGCCAAGCCACAAACAGAACCCCATTATTTGATGGTACTAACTACACTTACTGAAAAATACGGATGAGCTTTTATCTGAAGTCTCTAGATTTTGACCTCTGGTCAATTGTTATCAGTGGTTACAAAAAGTCTACTATCATCTATATTCTTACTTCCTCTATAATCAACAAGCCTTATTATAGTTACACGGAGGAAGAGAAGAAGTTAGCTAGCCTTGATGCAAAAGTAATGCATGCTTTTTATTGTGCTGTAGACATAAATGTATTCAAACTTATTACTATTTGCACAACATCTCATAAAATTTAGAAACTTCTTGAAGCTACTTATGAGTACAGGTACGAAAGCAAAGCTAGCGACTCCAGAGAGGAGGATAGTCTTTAAAATGATGCAAATGTATGCATGATGGCATCAGGATTTAAGGTACAATACAATATCTTATATGAAGAAGAGCTTGTATGCCATAACTGCATAAGTTCAAGCCACATCATGGAATATTGTCCTACTACTACTAAAGAGGAGAATTGCTACAAACGATCAAACGAAGTAAGGTCGTCGTCTCACAAGTATACAACCACAAGGATATGGTGTGAAAGTGAAGCAAACGATTCCAAAGAAGAAGGGAGACCTCGTCCAGCTACAAATATATGCGCAATGGCATTATCTAACGAGGTACAAAGTAATTCTCTTTATAGTGAATTTTCTTACAATGAGTTATCTGATGCTTTCAGTGATCTACTGGATAGATCATAAGAAAGTATTAAATAAGTATAAGCAGTCTCGAAAAGAGGTTAAGTCTTATAAGCTTGAGAATGAAAGGTTGTCCTCTCTGTTTAATGAGTAGAGACACTACCACTGTTAGTGACATAGTTGAGCTATCCACGGTTAAGCTGAGTCTGCATGATGCTCAAGAATGCATTAGTAAGATGACACAAGAGCATACAAAACTTAATAAAGCTTATAGAGCAGAGAAGAAAAAGTATAGCATTGCTACACAGAGAATAGACTCATTAACTGCTAAGTATAATGAGGCTTCCACGATCTCTAAAAAGTTAGAGATAAGATTGGGTAAACAAGTTGTTCAACCCAAGACACAGTCATACACAAGGCATGTGACACAACCCAAGATTCAAAAATGAACTGGCACAGCTAAGGTTAAACATAACCATGCTTTTTATTATAGTCAACCATGCAAGACATGTCACACCACATCAAGTTCTCATATTGTTATACCGAACACTAATGCTTATGCTGCTTGTCATTATTGTGGTATGAATGGACACATTTCTAGTTATTGTCAGATTAGAAAGATGGTTGACATAAATATGTTTACCTGGGTTCCCAAAGCTAACCAATGTAGATCCAAGTTTACTTGGATACCAAAGTCTTCGCCTAATATTGAAGGTGGAGCATCCTGTGCTAAGCCATAGAACCGTGGAACATGTTGGTGATTGCAAAACTTCAAAGGTCATCTTCCAAACAGTTGCTCCAACACAAGTGTGGTCACTAGAACCACTTCGATAACATGCTAAACGATTCTTCCTGAATGGCTAGAACTATAGAATCTATGTCTTTGATGAATTTTCACTATTTCTCACTAGAAGTATTTTTTTTTTGTTATCTTATATAAACTAGTGTGATACATGTTTCTAGCATGCTTAGGATAATGTTCTTGAAATACAATTGCATGGCTATTTACTATCTCAAATGTTATGTCACACTAAGTAGCCTTTCTATTTGTATATCATTTTTTATGCATATCTTTTGTCATTGTTTAATAAAGTATGCATATCATTTTAGTCAATATGATCTTGTGTTTTATTTTTCTAATTTATTAGTTCACATTTTTAGTATATCTTTTATATATTTACCTCTATAGTGCACTATGAAAGTTTCTTGAAAAATAGTTCGAGTATCTTAATCGTGATGATCATTTCTTTGTTCATTCTTTGGGTATTTACTTCTCTTATAGTTAGGGATTCTAGTTTTCAATGATGTTTGATAATACTGCATATATTTCTTTCAATCTAAGTTCTTAAAAGTAGAGATTATTTTGGATACAAGCCTACAAAGGGTCTGTCTGTCACCACGGCTACGGCTAAAGTGAAGCGGTACTTAAGCATCCCCCGGTGGACCTCCATTAGCTGGGACAGTACCCCTACAGCTAATCCAAAGTGATAAATACTTTATAGACTTGAGATTTATTAAGGTATACTTGCAACTATTGTATAGTTCTGGATCCAGGGTACTGAATCCAGTCTCCTAGGTTCCAGAATACATCAACGTATTTAGGTCCTACATTTTGATTTATAAATGCTTTATATTTTATTAATTTTGTAGCACATAGAAGGATACATGTAATTTATAATCTTATGCTTATAGCTACAAATGATTTAAATTTTTTGTGTTGTTTGAGATCTTTCAGTTCTAGTGGATATACTTATATCGTCATAATATTTTATATTCTCTAATCTTATATTGATCTCATCTCTAAGCAAAGAGATATGAATTTTATCTTTAGTTTTGGACTTTCATTTTGATGGACAATATTATATTTTTAATATTTTCACACATGTTGATCTATCTTATCTATTGTAAGATACTATTGCAATAGAACAATTTATGTCATCTTTTAACTTATATGATTATTCATCGTATATCGATTTATATATGCCAAATTGAAATATCTTTTGATTGTTTTATCTTAAGTGTTCATTTATTGGATATTACTTTTACTTGCCTAAAGATGATATTTTTTCTTTAAAAAAGTTTGGAACTTTATATGCATTGATCAAAGGGATGAAAGATGCATATCTCGGATTTCCATTAGATCTTGTGATTATTTTATCTACTTTATGCATATAAATGCTTTTTGAACTAGATACGCATATTTAAGGGAAGTAAATTAATTATTTTAATTTCTATATACCCTTAATATGTGGTATACCTAGTTATTCATGGACATATATTCTTTTATATCTTATTGACTTGGTCATGGTACTTTGATTTATAGTTGTTTTATGAGAGTATATATGTATATTATTTCTTCTAAATAGCATTTCAAACAGTTTGAGTATATGATCTTGATGCTGCATTGATGTATTCAAACTCTTATTACTATGTATTTTTATTATTATTCAGTGTGTATTGTTTCTATTTTGGTATGCACTACTGTATTTTATACTTAGCACTATATCTTAACTGATGCATCTTTCATAAAATTGTCAGTGAACTTTATGTTATTTCTTTATATTATCTCTGTGTTTCTTTAACGTTCGTCTCTTATGCATGAATTACGGGAAAGCTTCTCTTTTTGTAATTATTTTGCTAAGTGACAACAGGAGAGAAAATGATCTAACATCTTTTTCAGGACAATTTCTATCAAGAGGAGACAGTACAGAATAGTACCTTACAAATTTTGATATTTTTTGGTCAAATCAAGATCAAGATGTTATATCGGTCAAGGTTTGTCAATTATCAAACTGGAGAAGATTGTTAGCCCATTGGTCATGGTCAAACCTGATTTTAATAATTGATCTAAGCTTATCTCGATATAAGGGCTACTTTGACGATCTGCTCAAACTGCTACTGGTACCATTCAAGACTTGGAGCCATTTTGCCATTGAGTATGTATTTTTATTATCAATATATTTTTCATAATTTATTGAGTCTAGAAATACAATATACACCGAGTTATACGGGAAAATAGGCTACCCATAAATGTTTTCAAAATACCATTTTTATTTTATGAAAACAAACCCATTTACAAAAGCCCAAACTACTTCCTAACTGCTTGACTTCTCAAAAAGCCCAAAACCCAATTTGCAAAACCCTAACCGAACCAATTATGGATCAACAGAATTCGAACCGAGTTCGGCCCAAATTCGGCCAGAGTTCGGTTAGTGGAACATTGGCTTTCAAACCCAGTCTTCCCACAGTTACGGATTGGCTATTTGCCAAGATTCTCTCAAAGAATTCTGCCTAAATTCTGTCTGAATTCTTCTTTTGAAAAACCTATAAATAGAGAAGAATTTCTATCATTTTAACACACCAATTTATTCTCTCTTCTCTTATCTCTAAGCCTACTACGGTCTTCCAAAGCCTTTAAGCTTTCATTTTTAAATTCCAAGCCAGTTATAATCCTCTAGTCAATTTGCCAGTGCAGTGCGGTCTAGAAGTTTCAAAGTGATTGTAATCAGAGACTTGATTGAAGATAGACACTTCACAATTAAAGTTGGTCAAGTGGTTCGGATCAAAGCTCGCGTCTGTAGAAGTTGTAAGGACTTCGTATAAAAACTTGCAATTTTTTATAGTAGATTTCAACCGGAAGCTAGAGTTCTCTCGACTGGATTAGTCCTCACAAGAGGGAGACCAGTATACATCGCCATGTTTATATTTTCTTTCTGCTCTCTATTTTTACATTTACGTATCTGTGATATATTTCTGTGATCTTGCTACTAATAGTTTTTAATAGCTAAATTTCTGCTACCTACTATATTCACCCTCCTCTAGAGTATAGCACTTTACATCGCGTTCCTACACAAGAACGGCGGAGGTGGACTTGAATAGGGTTCAAGCTTCTCCGGCAATGGTGCGACTAGGCCAGAGACGTAAGCGGTGATACGAGCGATGGTTGGAGGTGATGTTCATCGGTTGTGGCGACGACGACAGTCCCGATGGGACGGCTACGATCATCCACGCGGTGGATGTGACTAGATCTGTCCGATCAGTACGTCCCTGCTGTGGCATCGATCCAAGAATGGTGGCGTGCGGCGACAAGGAAGCTCAGTGTCCAGTCGACGGACTCCGAGACATGGTGGGGTACAGATCCGATCTTAGGGCGGTCGGTGCTCCGACGAACATTTATGGCCGGACACGGTGACTCAAGAAGACTTGACGACGGCAGATCTAGGTTTAGGATTTGATGTTATCTATAATGGATTGTGTGGACATGGGTGTGTCCAGGAGTGGCTGGACACGGAATTTGGATGTCTGTACTATCGTATCCGTGTG
The DNA here is from genome assembly GCA_029216955.1 of Iris pallida. Classification (NCBI taxonomy): domain Eukaryota; kingdom Viridiplantae; phylum Streptophyta; class Magnoliopsida; order Asparagales; family Iridaceae; genus Iris; species Iris pallida. The sequence continues at coordinate 2,318,206 of JANAVB010017399.1, forward strand.
GGGGACATGAGACACAGAGGAAATAGGGTCTAAATGTGTCAAAGAACACAGGACACAGTAGGGGTGGAGTGACACGAGTGTGTCCGTGCCGGGTTGGACCTAGGAAATGTAAATGTACAAATATGGAAATTAGTGGAATAGACATGGACAAGTGGACACAGTCAGTAGGCCACTATAATTAATTAGGAATAATTACTCTGCCATTAGTAGCTATTTATAGGCTGAGTAGGAAAGACTTAGAAGGTCTAAGCACATGGGCTACGAAGGATATCCCTGGAATATGCCAAAGAATATCCCATGGTATATTTCAGTTGCCAAGGAATATTCCCTGAGGTTAATTAGTGTTAATCTAGATTAATTAATATTAATCCAGATTAGCTTAATTAGGTTCAAGAGGGTTCCCACTAGTCATGTGAGTAGATATTCCACAATGGCTTCCTAAAATAACCATGCTTCTTAGGAGTAATTTACAAGTCAGCAACTCTACAATAGGAAACCATAATTAATTAATCCTATTAAATATTCTAATGGAAAATGATAATCTAATTATAAAATAAATTCAAATAGAATATTCTAATAAATTCAAATAAAATATTCCAAAAAATTATTAAAAATAATGAAATATTAAATAATCGAGATTTTGAAAGCAGTCGCTTACATATATATCATTAGGTTTAGCATATTCTGGATCTCTCTTTTTACTACTATGAAGAGCGTCATGCAAACTCAGCTTTAATGTTGATACTTCTTCAGTATCACTAGTAGAAGGTGTCTCCCTATTTCACTTAATAAGGTAGATAGCCTTTCATTCTCAAGCATGTGTGCTTTGATCTCTTTTCTAGACTGCTTGTACTTTCAAGAACCTTTTTGTGTTCTTCAAGCAAATCGCTAAATGCATTAGATAACTCTTCGAAAGTATAATTATCGTAAAGAGGATCAATAGATACTTGATCAAATGCCATCGGACATACATTGGCATTATGGTGAGGACTTTCTTCTTCCTCTGATTCACTAGCTTCAATTTCATGCCATATACTTGTATTTGTATATGTGCGCGATGATGGTCTTTTGCTTGGACGTTCATAGCAATTTCCTTTCTTAACATTTGGGCATTCTTTCTTTATATGGCATGTCTTCTTGCATCCATAACAAACAGATTCTTCTTCATTGTTGTCTTGATGGTCTTTCTTCTTACGATTTGATCTCTCAAACCTTTAAAAAATTTGAAGTTCTTGACCATCATGGCATGTTCTTCACTATCGGAGTCATCATCTCCAGTTTTCTCGCTAAAGACTTTATTCATATGTGCTTTGAATTATAGTGTCTTTTCTTTTTGTGCTGATTTTTCAAAGTCTTAAAATCTAGCTCATGTGTCATCAGCTTTTCCATAAGTGTCTCAAGTGTCATGGTGGTGAGGTCGTTTCCTTCAATACTTATTATTGTCTTGGGGTTCCAGTTCTTGGTTAATCCTCTGAGCACCTTGCGGATCTTTTCATGATTACTATATTCCTTTCCCAGGGAAGTGAGAGGATTAATAATATCAAGGGAACATATGTGTGATGGTTTCATTTGGCCTCAGACTCTTGTGTAAGCCTTCTAATATTGGACTCCTTCACTTGCCTTCATGGGTTACCTCAAAAAGTTTCCAGATTTCATGTGAAGCGGCACATGTAAATACTATATTCAACTCAATCTTATCTATAACAAAAAAATAAAGCATTTATTGCTCTAGCATTGTCTGGCTTGTTTCTTTTCCAAGTTTGTGTATCTATCATTAGGCTTTTCGATAAGATTACCATCAATTAGTATTATAGCTGGCTTATTATAGTTGTTGATGATAATTGACCAGAGATCAAAGTCTAATAACTTAAGAAATAAGCTCATCCATGTTTTCCAACAGGTATAGTTGGTTCCATCAAATAGAGAGGCCTATTTGTGGATTAGCTATCACCTGTGAAGTTAGATTTTACGGTTGCCATGTGTACTCAGAGTGTTAGGTCTATATAAGATAACCTGCTCAAATACCAATTGTAGGACCATAGAACACCTCTAGAGGGTGGTGAATAGAGTGCAGCAGAATAGTAATCCCAAATTTAAAAAATAAACGGTAGTAACAGACTATCATAAGATAACATAATAAAATTGCGTAAAGTAAAACAATTAAGAAGAGCAAACACAAACACCGAGGTTTATACTGGTTTCTCTCTGAGATGACTAGTCCAGTCTCGAGAACTCTAGCTCGATGTTGAATCCACTATAAAGTGAAACACAACCTTTGATCTGAAGCACTTACAACTTCTTACAAACTCATGCTTTTGATCCGAAGCGCACGACTACTTCACAACCACAAGCTTTTGACTCAAAGAGCTTATTGACTTCAAACTTGGATGAAAGAAAAAAAAATTCCAAGCCTTTTTACAGCTCGAACCAACTTCTAGATCGAACGACACTAACACTTGTCTGGCTATAAGAGTTGTAAAGCTTGGGAATAGCAAGATTAAGCTCAATGGAACTCTTGAATAGAAAGAAGAAGAGAAGAATGAGTTGTGTTGAAAATGATAGGTCTCCTGGGGACCGAACTCGACAGAGTTCAGTTCCCTAATGTTCAAAAATAAGGATGTTGGGAGTCTGGTCTTCAGAAGAAACAATATTTACGGTTTGCTGGGTCAAGGTGACCGAGTTGGTCAAGGTGACCGAGTTATGTCCCTTTGAATCCAGCATGGTCCAGGTTTATTTGGTTTATTTAGGCTAGGTTTGAACTGCGTTTTTGGTTTATGGTTTGAATAGAGTTTGAAAATAGGTTTGGACTTTTTGAGAGAGGCGCTAGGAAGCTGTCCAAGTGCCAAGTACATCTTGTTGTACATCGTTTTCTAAACTCAAATAAAAAGCAAAATAAAAAATAAAATAAAATAAAAAATTATGTTTAGCAAAACTTTGACAATAATCAGTCGCAAATGTCATAGTTTAGTTTAATAAGTAAGCAGCAGCAGCAGTCTTCAGTTTTACTATTTATAAGTTGTACCGAATCAGAGTTTAGTCGATTATCGAAATCAGGTTTGACCATGACCTATGGTCCAACTGGGAGGAGTGTCGTTGGAGATTCGATCGGCGCGTGATCACTTTACTCGGTTGTCTATTCTATGCAATGAAGGAAATAACTTGCTAACTTCGGGTCAAAGGAGAATTGGCAGTAAGTAGGCTCAAGATTCAAGATTCTTTCGCCTTTTTTTCCTCTTCTTTGGGAACCATGTCCCAAGCCACTTGTAGTCATTTGTACTATAATGGCTATATGTGCGGATTGTAGGCAAAATTTACTATTTTTGACCCTATGTGTCGGCGTATAGACAAATTTTATTAATTGAGCATACAATATGGATATGAATGTCTGTGTATGCTATGGCTGTACGACACGTGACATATGATACGAGAAATATTAAATCCATATTTAATATGACGGCTGTCATTTCGAATCTTTCAAGACGTGTCGTAATATGCGCCATTTAATGTGCGTGATCTCCTCAGATTTTCACTATGCACTAATTGCTTTAAATTAATGAGGAGAGAGAAATCTATAACACATGCATAGAATTTCTTATACGCCAATCATGACGTGTGTTTGCACATAGTGCCACATGGCTCTACTCTACTGTAAATGAATAAAGTGAAATTATTGTGCTGACTCAAACCCCACAGTCACTTTGATTCTCGTATAACCATCATTCACCAGGGATTACGAACTATCAGGGAGAATTTTAATTTTCACGTCTTTTAGTGTAATGCATTAAATATGTTGTACTTCAGCTCTCCGCGTATGGCAAGCCGCATATGATCCTGAATCCACTGACTCTGTCACGACCCGCACCCACTGTGAGGGTACGAGTGCGTAACAACGCCCAGCCTACGCCGCAGTGTCGGCAGTAGAACGTTGTCCTAGGTTACTATCTAATCAACAACTCATGCAATTATAATGTACTCATCATGATCAACTCCGAATGGAGGTCAAGTATAAGATATTATAACTCAATCACAGTCTAAGCACGATAAGATAAACACAGAAGAATTAACTAAGAATAGAAGACAACTACCAAAATAATAACAACTCTCAACAATCTCAAAACTACACAAGTCTCAAATCAATGCAAAAGTTCGACATAAAAAAAACAGATGCTAGTCTACTAAACTAAATCCCGAACACTCCTGAGTGTCGGGGCCAAGGTAGCCATCCTGTCTCCCGGTCCATAATATGTAGGCAAGTGTCCTCAGGCAATCATCTGTAAAATTTTCAACATGTCCAGTCAGGACAGGAACGAGTACAACTCATCAAGAAATCCCAAGTAAATGACAGAGAACTATAAAGTAGTTATAAACAGTTTTATTGATGAATATGGCAGTTTATATTTAGGTTGTGGTATAGAGAAACAGTAAGATACAAGGAAAGTAAAGTAACTAAAACAAGAGAAGAATGATGGCAATGAAGACTGTAAAATAAATCTAGCTGAACTAAGGTAACATAATAAGTCCAGATAGTAAATGTAAACAAGTGCAAAACCTAAGTAAATCCAGACAACATGAATCTGATACCAGGTGGTTCCAGTACAAGATGAGTCCGGTATAAGGTGAGTCCAGTTAGTGATCAAAGGTTCCAAGGTGAGTCCAGCCTATACTCTAACAGTGTGTTTTAAAATATCGGGATCGACATGTGAACGGCTGTAGGTAATACGGCACACCGCACACTCGGCCAAGTGTGGGATGGCTATCGTTCCAGTATAATTCCAAGGGAGTGGTTCCAGTATTTGGGTATGTTCACATGCCTATTCCAATATTTTCCCGTCCAGTAAGTACGAGTGAATCCATAATCCGACACAAAATAGTATAAGTCCAACCAGTACATGGATGGTTCCAGTAAATGATTCCAGGGTTGTTCCAGTAGGTGGTTCCAGTATTTGGTTCCAGTAGGTAGTTCCAGTAGGTGGTTCCAGTAATAGAGGCCAGACTTAAATAAGTGATTATCGCATGAAATGGATCCAGTAATATCAAATCGTGTTTGAAACAGAGAATCAGATAGAACTAGCTACAACTGAAATATAGTAAACGACAAGTAAATGGAAGAACTATCAGAGAATGTACTCGCCTGCTACTCTGAGAAGAGTAGTGTAATATCAGATGCCTGCACCAGAGTCACAATGTCCTAAATAGAGCAGTACAGGTTATAATATGTTTAAAACAAGGTAAATGATGTTTATGATATAATCTACATGATTTTTAAGCCAATCTAGGTCAAAGTCAACTCTAAGTCAAACCTGGTCAACTGTCTAGGTCAAACTAGGTCAACTAGTCACACCTAAACTCAATGTTGACTTTGGTCAACTCTAATCAACATGAACCATTTGGTCAACTTGGTCAAAAGTCCACTACTGGTCAACTAGACTATTTGGGTCAAAACTCTATGTCATATCACATATCCCAGTATACCACACAAGGCCTATATCATATTTATATACATATCACATATATACATTACACATATACATAACCTTAACCATGACTCAACTACCTCAACACATATATATCTACATAGTTATATATATAAACCTTACCCCTATTATACTCACACTTCACAAGTGATACCATTTCCATCCAATCCTCCCTCTCAATGCCCTGTTTGCAAAGCAACATAGGCCATCCCCTATTGCTATGAAAACCACCTATAATATTCCTAAACACTCAACTAATACCTCCTCCCTTCTCTCAATTTTCCTGGCACTTGGCACCCTCCTATAGCCACATACATACACTCTCCCCATCCTCCATTCACTCATCTATACAAACACAAACACCCACTGCCTCCTGCCTGTACAGGCCCTAAGCCTGCACCCACTGCCTGAACATTGGCCTATGGCCAATGTTACTGCTATCTACTGCTGCTGCAACTGCAATACAGGGCAAGGCATGGCCTGTTGCATTGCTTCTATACTGCAAAAGCCAGGCCAAGGCTGCTGCTGCCATGCAATGCAAGCAAGTGAAAACCAAGCCCAAGCCAAGGCATATGCAATGCAACTGCTATGCCCACTGCTGCCTCTTCTTCTTACTGTTCCACAAAATTCCCCCTTTTCAGTCCAAGATTGATACATTAAACCCTCATTCCTGCATTCAGTCCAAGACTGAAACTCAACACATATATATAAATAAGGTATAGCATATATGAATCCTTCATATTAGTATACAGGTGTACCCCCTTTCTTCAGACTGTGACTGAAATTAATCAAGTGAGGAACTAAACCAATTGGTTCTAAGGCTACTAAAAGAACTGAACAGTTGGTTAGAAAACAAGTAAGCATTGAACCATGGTATGGGGCTAGACTGTATAAATTGAATGTATCAATGAGAGCAATGAACTGGAAATGTATATAACATAGTCTATCCTAATGTACAGGACATGTAATGCAGTGAGGGAAAACCTGTGTGTTAATGACTGGGATTTGGGGTGTGTGTGTGTACTTATGTGTGTGGCATGTAGGGTGAGTATAAAGAGTCAGTGAGAGGGGGGTGGTCTGGACTCAGTCCTTTGGTCCAGATTCTGTCAAGACATATCAATGTGTGCAGTGTACAGTATGGTGTCCAGTTAAACAAGTGTCATGCACATCCTAATGTTCAATTTATGTGTGATAACAAGTTCAGTATAATGCAATGAAATGTCCAGTCCACAACAAGTTCAGTTTAAGACAAATGTTAGCAAACCTATCATGTATCTCAAATGTCTTATGTTCAGAAATTAACATCAAGAGTTAGTTATTGAGAGGGAATGCAAGTTCAGGATTTAAATTCCTGAAACATGAATCAGTTGACAGATCAAAACAGTGTACATACAACCCAATCAATAGAAGTTGAACCTATTAACCACAAACCGAACCTACAACTCAAACGTAACTCAGGATATAGCACCACATAAACCTATAAATTATCAGTAAACCAAATGGATTAACACATGAACTCCTCAAATATCACTACATTCGAACTGTCAACTGGGAATGGGTATCAGTCCATTTGAACAGCCCATTTCCACACCCAAAAATCCATACTTGAACATAACACCTAAACTACTATGTAAATCCTATCCAGTAGGAACTAATACACATGTATAGGAATCAAAATGGTAAATAAAACATCAGAAAAATTAGTTTACATGAATCTAAACTCAGGATCCTTGAAAACAGAATACGTATCAGTGATTTAAATAGGAAATGCAAATTCGAAATCAAATCATGTTAATTCACATTTTAAATAGTTGGTAAAACATAATACAAGTGTACACGTGTCAATCAAGGTATTCGTGTCCAACCAAGTGGACACGAACGTGTCCAGAACACACAATCACTCACAGACACGCACACGTGCACTGGACTGCACGTAGCGTCGTGTACGCATGCACGCGTGTCCCGCGCGTGACACAGGCCACGTGGAGACACGTGTCCATGTATATGTGTTCGCCAGGTGTCAGGGTAGGTGTCCAACCGCCTGCAAAGAGTCTACATTGTGTCGTGTCCAAGTTAGAAGCCCGTGTCAGTGGTTAAATTCCACGCGTGCACAGACTGCGCGCGCGGCCAGTGCGGCCAGTGTGAGTGAGTTTTCTCACTCGATACGACACGACTCGACACGAGACTTTGGGGGTGTCTTGTCAGACATTGCCCCTAGGTCCGTGTCAAGTTTGACGTGTCCACGTGTCCTGTGTAGGGAGGAATAGAGGTCGGGTAGCAGGGCATGAAAACCGGGTATCGTACAGTGAGTACGTGTCCATTTTGGACACGGACACAGCTCGATATGAGCTCAGAGCTTGGGGGTTCGAAAACACACATCAAGGGCTTCCCAAATATATAATTTGTTTCGAAAAATATTAACATTCAATCCATTGAGACATTTCAACAAACACCTACACAACACTACGACACGTGTCCGATACGGACACCAAACGGACACGAAATTCACCCAAATTTCAGGGACACCTAGGGGACTCCTAGATCTAGCCCTACATGCAAAGAAAATCGAAATTTAAATCAATTTAAAGGATTTTACCTATATGTGCAAAAAGCTTGGAAAAGCTTCAAATGGGGGATTCCTCCTCTTGATGGCAAAAGCTCCAAATTGACCCAAAGCTGGGATTAAATTCCACAATCAGAAATTAGGAGGAAATTAGGCTCTAATGCAAGAAACTAGGATTAAAAAGGAATAAAAATGGATTTACTTAGGATTTCTTGATGAGTTGTACTCGTTTCTGTCCTCACTGGACCTGTTGAAAATTTTACAGATGATTGCCTGAGGACACTTGCCTACATATTATGGACCCGGAGACAGGATGGCTACCTTGGCCCTGATACTCAGGAGTGATCGGGATTTAGTTTAGTAGACTAGCATCTGTTTTTTTTTATGTCGAACTTTTGCATTGATTTGAGACTTGTGTAGTTTTGAGATTGTTGAGAGTTGTTATTATTTTGGTAGTTGTCTTCTATTCTTAGTTAATTCTTCTGTGTTTATCTTATCGTGCTTAGACTGTGATTGAGTTATAATATCTTATACTTGACCTCCATTCGGAGTTGATCATGATGAGTACATTATAATTGCGTGAGTTGTTGATTAGATAGTAACCTAGGACAGCGTTCTACCGCCGACACTGCGGCGTAGGCTGGGCGTTGTTACGCACTCGTACCCTCACAGTGGGTGCGGGTCGTAACACTCTGGCATATAGCTTTTAAGGGAAGGCATATATCATCCCACGTATGAGGTCAAGTAACTACTCCTCATAGAATTTGAGCCTCCTTGGCATATAGTTTTCGTAAATGAGTCTTTTGCATATAACTTTGTCCATCATCATGCACATGGTTTTCTTCTCTTTTCTCTTTTGCGTATAAGATTTTATGCTTCTACAACCTTGTCAGAGGGTGAGTGTATAGCTTTTCAAGGGAAGGCATATATCATCCCACGTATGAGGTTAAGTAACTACTCCTCATAGAATTTGAGCCTCCTTAGCATATAGTTTTCTATAAATGAGTCGTTTGCATATGACTATGTCCATCATCATGCACATGGTTTTCTTCTCTTTTGCATATGAGGTTTTCATGCTTCTACAGCGTTGTGAGAGGGTGAGTGCTTAGCTCACTATTCCTGACTTGAAATTCATGTTTACACCTAATTCAATTAAAAATTCGATTAGGTGTACTAAATGATATATATAAACATTTATTACCTACGAGGAAAGGGTCAGACTACTAAGCACCGTGGCAACGTGCCACAACCTGATACTGGGTCTAGGAATTACTACAAAGAAATTACTCAAGTATGACATCCAAACACGTTATCTAAATTGTATCATCATATAGGAAAATTTTATTATGGCTGTGTTAGTGACTATTAGGCAATAAATAGTTTGACACTTTGGAATCACTAGAATTTGGATCATGGAAGAGTTATAATCCAAGTTAGCACTATAATACTTCCTTTTTGGTCATTTATATCATATCCTATTTGAATGTCACATCGTGATCTCTAATTTTACAACTGTTTTACTTTTTTATTTTACCATTCTTGAATCGAGGACTTGCATGTCTTTGATGACCTATTATTTGTTTGCTAGATGAAGGCATGCCAAAGAAGAAGAGTATACAGTGTGGAAGAAGGTGAAAAGTAGTACATGCATAGGGTAGATCATCAGTTTCATTTTGTATAGTTGTTTAGTTCTTTGCATATACTATAATTTTGAGACAGAAATCAGACTTATGTGAGATGTAAATATTGATGGTTTATGCTTATAGATATGAATTATTCTCAGTTTATTGATGGTTTTAGTTAGTCCATACTTTTATCCTAGAACTTTACATGGAAAAAAATCACAATACCAATACAATCGCATAGCCTAAAGTGTTAGCTACGTACTCGACTCACCGTATTTTGGAAGCGGGACGTTACACTTAAGACGGTGAAGCTTAGAAGCAAAAGAATAAAATTAGAAATATACTCCAAGTACCTACGGCTAGGCAGTCGTAGGGAGCTAGGTCTAGAGAACGCAGTGGAGGAGGGCGCAGTAAACGTTGATCGCGGTGGAGGAGGAAGTTTTCAGTTTAGGAGGGAGACGAAATTTTTGAGAGAATGGGAGGAAAGTGAATTTTGATATGCTAATATTAAATAATTAGCGATGTCTCAAAGTAGACGTCGCTAAAAATCACTTAAAATTTTAGCGACGTGTAGTCAAATATGTCACTAAAAGTTGCTATTATTAAAAATTTAGCATCGTGCAACAACTCTTAGCAATGTACATTTTTATAGTACATAATAGTAGTCGCTACTCGTTGTAGTTTGTCACAATCAACGACGTATTTCGTTGGAGTCGCTATTCGGTGCTGAAGTCGATGAAAACGTCTCTAATTTGATTTATTTTTGTAGAGGCAAAATGTCCGAGATCAATTTTCAGAAAGGAACTCGAAGATGAGTTCCTTCTAGGACAGACAACCCGATGCAAAAAAAACCATCCACCTAAAGATTTGGTTTGATCACGGTCTGTAAGTTTCCTTTTCCTCGAAGACAATTTTATTTGACATGGTACGCTAGTTTTATTTTAGTTGGAACACTTTAGCTGGCACTTTAGCTTATGATAGCTAGTTCTATTTTGTACTTGGATACGATTTATAATTGGGAGAACTCTATTCCTTCTGGCACTTCAGCTTATGTCTACAGAGAATATCATCAAATGCATTTTGTATGTAGAATTCTCCCAAATAAACTGAGGATAAGGAAAACAATTGAATGGTTTGTTTCATATTATAAGCTTTTTAAGCTGGACAACTTTAAATTCCAAGAATATAATTATAAAAAGGTAATAAGTTGTAAAGGCTACGTTTCAGGTGAAATAAGCACTTCACTTGTGGTCATGGTCCCACTCACCTATAGTGGGATTCCAATTTCGCCAATTTCATATATTATCTTAATTTTTTATTTGTAAGATTCTCTACCGACTTGTTGCGAATGGGCACTCACATGCAATATATGAATGAGGATCTAAAGTTCCACCATACTATTGATGATAGTGCGACTTTCCTTTAAATGGATGAAGACTAGAGGAAGTGAGAGAATGTCTGTGCGTTGTTGTACTGCACTTTGGCTTCCAAAGTGGTTGACTTGGAACTTTTGGAATAAAGGCTAGGGGTGAGCATTATTCGGTTTTGGACCGAAAACCAAACCGCACCGATCCGAATCGAATAAGAGATTCGGTTCGGTTTTAAAAATAATCGGTTCGGTTTCGATTTTGATAATCCTAAAATTACTTATTCGGTTTCGGTTTTTAATTTCGGTTTCGGTTTAAAACCGAAAACCTAATAACAAACCTTTAAATGTTCGAACCGGTTTTGAACAATAAGCTAGGGGTGAGCAATAAAGTGTCTGAACCATGCTCTTTAAGTGTTCGAACAATGCTCACTTGAGGAAAAGGAAACTTACACGAAGCAGGTTTTTGATATGTTTTTATACAGCCAAAAAATGGGGAGTTCATGTTCTACAAGTGAGTGGTTCCGATCCGAGAACAAGACCTGGAGTGTGTTTATTTTCACGACCAAGGCTCCAAGGAAGGATAGCAAGCTTGCTTTTTAACTGCTACCGCTGAGAGAAGACCAGGTTACTAAATACTTTATAATAAAATAATAATTGTTTATTATACAGTATTTTCCCATGTAAACTACATGGCCTTCTCTCAGTTGTGGCAAGGCGTCATGCTAAGGGCGAGTCCATCCATCTATAACAAAATAAGTGCTGTACATGTACAAAGAATTCCGTCCTTCCATCTTTATTTCTTCTGTGAGTGCGGAATCCCTGTGTATTTAAGGAAAACAAAATTACTAGGCAGCTTTAAAATGTTTATAAGATGCAGCATAGGATGATACATTATACATGCCAGCTATAAATGTTACAACTTTCTCATACATCTTTAATTGTTTCATCTTTACATGTCATTATAATTCCATAATCCAGATTCTTAAATATACATTACATAATTCAAGTAAAACAAATCGAACTACCTATCCAATTATAAGTATCTTACCGACATCTAACGAAATGGTAGTACCTATATGTATCTTATCGGATCAACCAATATGTAACATAATGTATTGTATTGAATTGTATCATAAGATATGTATCATGGACCGTAAGATACTAACATGGCCAGTGACATGAAACAGTTGGACATCAGGCTATATATGTATATACACACACTAAGGCCTCGTTTGGTTCGCGGAATGGAAGGGAAAGGAAATCAATTTCTTGGCATTTCCTTTCCTTTGGGAAATTACAATTCCCATTGATTTTTCTTTCCGATGTTTGGAAATGTCAAGGAATTTGGAAAGGAAAGTGAATACTTTGATGTGGGAGAAAGTGATTCCTTGCTTGGATGGATGTAATCGTTTTTCCCCCTAATTTTCCTTCCATTGGGAATGACTTTCCTTTCCTCATCAATTCCTTTGGCACCCAAACATAGGAAAGTAATCACTTTCCTTTCCAACCCGATGATTCCGCGAACCAAACGAAGCCTAAATGTCCTAACACTAACAACTAACATAACTAAGAGTACAAATATAAAAGAAACTACTAACATAAGAGTGTCGTATCCAGTAATATAACACTTAAAGTCTACAGATGAGAATCTAGTACAAAATTTAAGACCCTTTATCTCAAAGAAAAAACTCAACAAAAATATGATCAACTAAACTGTCAGACCCGATCAACTAAAATATCAGTCATCATTTGAAAAAAATTGTGTCGGTTTGGGGCCAATATGTCCGTGGATATATTGTAAAATGACATAAATGATATACTTTTCAAAATCGTGTCATTTTACCTATGAAAACAACATATCAGCAAATCTCTCGCCCATGCTGGACGACATCTAGAACCATGCAATGAATCAGAATATGGTATCGCCCAACAAGGACAAATATGACAGCCTGGTAAATACAGTTTTAGCTTATCATATATGTCAAATAATTTTCCCTATCAATTTTGGATCCAACTAGAGGGACAGTGCCAAAGAAATAAAAGGCATATTCTTATTCCCTTTACTCTTTAAGAATATCTCAAGAATTGATTTTCGTATGATTATATAAGATTCAAATTTTTGGTTAAGAAACTCACCATTAGCTTTTCCTTGTGAAGAACAAACAGCTGCATGCTCGAAGAAATCCTTTGTAGCATCTGTTTTTTATTGAACAAACAACAGCACAAATAGTATCTTCAGAAAATGTTTAATGAAAAATTACATGAATATAGATTCTGAACTTAAAGAAAGTGCATGCTTAATGATGCACTTTGAAAGATAATTAAAAGCAGGGGGAAAAAGGTATACAGGAAACAAACCATGCTTCATTGTCAGAGATGGATTTGGCTCTTCCACATGTCCAACAGTCTTTGCTGGATTTCCGGCAACCATGCTTTAGATGAAAGAAATAAAAGAATGTTAAACCAGTTTGATATCCCGTAAGCTTCTTCTTCATCTAAGAAAAAGAGTAACACGCATATAACATCAAATGGAAAGGCAAAGGAAACAATGGGCAACTATTTTAACACATTTAAATTGACAGAGCAACCGGTATGTAGCGACGTAGTAGTGTCTAAAGACTGTAAACCAGCCATGACACTCCACAAGTTAAGCAAACTCTACTCAGCATTAAAACATATCTCCACATACCAGAATAGCATTTTATGAGCATTGGGTGGTACAGATTTGATTTGATACAATTTAGATAAACATGAGACTTTGCTCATGTGTAATGCAACAAATAGTTTCAAGTAGAAACTACTGAAAAAATTCATTGCAACTAGTGCAAAACTATTGAAACCAAGGTATTGGTGGTTTCAACAGTTTCGGATCGTAGTATCGCATTCTTCATTTCGGAAAGCCAAATATGAAGAAAAAGGTCTTTCAAAAAGTTAAAAAATTATTTGATACAAAAATTATTTGATACATTTAGACATAATTTTATATATTATATGTTGGTTTTTGTTAGTTCTTAACGGAACAATATTCACTTGCAATAGATACTATTGTTTATTTACTTGCCTTTAGACATAGTGCAACCACAATAAATAGTTTTGAATGAGATAATATTAATATGGAACAACCACAATAAATAGTTCTAAATAAGATAATATTAAAAAGGATGAATGTTGTGAGTTTATAGACATAAAACAAATGATAATGATTACAATTTATAAATAAGGAATCATATCGATACCCTATAACATTGTCAATCTTCGGCATAACTGAATCATCGTGTTAACACTATATTTTTCGTTCTTCTATATTTTTCGTCCATTTTTCCTATGCCGATTTGACTGGAAAAGAAGAACCACCCCCCCCCCCCCAACACATACACAAAACATTGATACCGGTTAGTGTCGGTAGCGGCCGGTAGCGGATTGAAACATGCAAAATTGTTTCAGTATCGGTTGTATTGTATCGATATAGGCTGAAACTTTAAACTATGATTGAAACATGAGGTAAATACAAATGCTACACAATGTCAAGGAGTTCAAATAAGATGTCACTCTTAATTAATGGCTTGCTTTACTGATTGCAACAAATAAACTGAAAGTGGCATGTTTTGATTTCCATACTCCAAACTTAAACTTCTTACCCTAGCTGATTACCTGGACTTTGTTTGAAATAATATGAGCCGTGTTGTTACCATCTTGGCATATATTTCCAAAAGCAATTAGATAGAAAGGGACTGGTGACCAGTACCACAATAATAGTTGTGTGCGATCATGTCAAATCTATATTTGGCAGCATCAAAATACTTAAATAGTTCAGGCAGCCTTCAGGGGCCAAGTACACCTTTTCTCCATGAAAATTGTGAACGATCACTGTTCTAAAAGGCGGTCTAGGCGGCCGCCTAGGCGGCGCCTAGGCGCTAGGCCCCTAGTGTCCGCCCGATGTACGCCTAGGCGTCCGCATAGACCCTCCGACGTCCGACTATGCATGTTTTGGAAATTTATGGACTTTTTCTACAATTTTTAGTAGATTTTTTTAATTTTTTTATTTATTCTTGAACCGCCTAGATCTAGGCGGCCGCCTAGGCGACCGCCTAGGCAGGCTAGGCGCTAGGCGGCGGGTGCCCGCCCGACTAGCGCCTAGCGCTTTTCACAACCTTGTGAACGATACATGATCATGTCTATTTTTAAGAACATAAATAGTGAACAATGTATATACATTAACAAAGTCCCACTCTGAGCTATTAGTCCTAGGTGAGCCATCCATTTTGTTAATACGTATTTATCTTGGTCCTACCAATCTTAGTCTGTCTAAGCCTCACAACATGAAAACCAATTAGTTCATTTAGTAGCATGCTTAGTTGCTTACCCTTCATCAAGACTAAGTGAATGGTTGGTAATAATGATGGTTCATTTGCATAATTTTCAAACTTACTTATTTTTCTTTACTAGGAATTTAGCAAGGTTTCACTATTTGTGGATACCGATACATATTGGTTGTATGGTTTCATTTTGGCCTATCCCCATCAATACTAACCGCTACTGGACGGAACCAATATTGGGACTTTGGGCGGTACCAATATTGGGACTTTCTTTTCTGGTTCAACAAAGAAAAAGGAGAAATATGGGAAAAACGGTCTCGACAAAATGATTCGGTGTGTTGAAGATATAGGTGCTATAACATGTCAATAAGATACTTTTTTGACACATTGTAACCATTCCAATTGTCGAAATTGTATATTATAGATTAATAACATCCACTAATCTTAATATTATTTCCTTAGTTTGCACTATTGACCGAAATCGATAAGATATGGTCGATATCGATACGGTTTGACATGTCCCAATCCGATACCAACGGGTACCGATATCGACATTGGGTCCCTTTCCCAATTAATTCGGCTGAGAAAAATTGAACAAAGAGACCAATCAAAAAGAGTGTAAAAGAACAGTAAGGTTGTAAAAAGCATGTAAAAAAAAAAAACTTATTTAACACAATAAACCAATCAGCAAGGGTGACTATTAGTTCATTCAATTTGAAAACTACTAAGAAACAATACAGAAAATTCATAACATTATGCCTAAATGTATAAAAAATTAAATTCTAAAATTTTAACAATTTATTAATAATTATTTGATTTCCGATAAAAAAAAAAAATCCAATACTACGAAACTGCTGATACCGCCGATGACAATACTCATAGGAAGGGTCCGATACTCGATTCTGATCCCGTGAACCTTGATTATTCCCTTCTAAGTTAACAAGAAATAATTAATAATACAGAGAACTGTGCCTAAGTATTAAAATATTTTCTATTTTTCTAATTATTATTTTTAGTTTTCGACTTTCTAAAACGAAGAAGACCGATAGATACACTCTATAATACGAAATTGCTCGAAACCACCGACCGATACCGATACTCATAAGAAGAAGGCCGATCGCAACACTGATACCGATAGTACAACCTTTGTCTTTAGTAAATAATTTAATTGCATAAACTGATCCTTTAGTTGCTTCATCAATAGTTAGTAGTTACTAACTAAGTGTTTAGCCATAAATCTTTTAGTTGCTTCATCAATAGTTATTAAGTGTTTTGTTGCTTCATCAATAGTAACTCTCTAAACCCGATTTTAAATTTTATAAAAAAAAATCCCCAATTTATAAATTTTTCTTCAGTTTTCCTAAAGGAAATAAATAATTATGATAAATATATTTGTAACATATATTTTATTTAGATTTAATAATTATAAAGATTTTCTATATTTTAATAATTATAAATATTTTCTAGATTTTAATAATTATTTAGATCTAATAATTATAAAGATTTTCTAGATTTAATAGGATCTGTGTTCCTGCACCAGACATAAGTTAGCCCAACCGTCGCCTATCTATATGAAGGTCATTGGTGATATCAACACTATGAAGGACTCTCAATGGCATTGTGACACGTCCTATCAGTCCGAGTTACGATCCCAACTGTAGGTCCGCAATGCCTCGCGCCGAAGCACGACGAATTCCTCCTAGGCGGCGATTTCGACTCAAGAAAATCAATACATTGGGCACAAGTTGTTCATGACCATACAATATAAGTGAACTATTTACGAAAACCATAAAACATAAACATGATAATAGATCTAGATAACAGAATTCCCGTGTCAACTCGTATTTCATACTTTTACTCAATGTCCAGCGGCACTTATGTCCAACTCAATATTCTAATAAACGACCTGTAGGTCCCGAACATTCCGAGACAACATGCCACATCCAACGGCTTTGTGGTTTCAAACCATAACATTTCACTTCGCTGACGAAGCCTATCATTTGCATATCAGCAGTTCGTAGCATTTATGCCACAACTGCTCGCGTCTCTTAACGAAACATACCTTTCGATGTACAACAGTTCCGTGGCATTGCGCCACAAATTCATAAAGTCCCGTGCACTTGATGCACGCTTCGATATAGTTCCTTCGATGTTCTACGACTTAGTGCTCATTGTTCTATGATTCGTGCACTTGATGCACGCCTCGATATAGTTCCTTCGATGTTCTACGACTTAGTGTTCATTGCCCTCTAACTCGTGCACTGAGGCACGACTCGATGGAGTATTCAATATTCTACGACTCGTGCATTGAGGCACTCACTGATTCGGTGATTTGATGTTCTACGACTCGTGCATTGAGGCACTCACTGATTCGGTGATTTGATGTTCTACGACTCGTGCATTGAGGCACTCGCCGAGGCAGTTATTCGATGTTCTATTGCGACTCGTGCGCTTGATGCACATTTCGTATCAATTGTTCAATGTTCTAGTGTCACGCCCCGGTTCCCAAAGGATATCGGAGCATTATGATACATCTCCCCAGGCTACGCACCCGTACAATGAATATCGTATTGTACCCGCGATTGTCGTATGTGAGGTCCGGGATAGGCATAGACATAAGGCATAATTACAAAAAATTACATAACATCCACTTGTTTAAAATATTACATATTTGTTCGAAGTTCTCCAAAACACATAATTTACATATCAGTCAATGTTCCTTAAAACCCGTAATTAACATAATTACTGATATTCCAAAAAATGAAACTACTATCCTTCAAAGTGTCACATTATTCATAGAGTTCTTCCTCAGTGTACGCCTAACATTCATCCTGGTCTTCATCAATCCCTAGTAAACAAAACTAGGTCGTCAATACGACGAGCAAGCCTTCGACCAAAGGAGAGTTAAGAATATAGGATAATAAGATAAATGAAAGCAAGAAAGAGTAAACTTGAACAATGTAAACTCATACCGTGTTATATCAGACAAGAGTACAAAGTTCTACTAAATTTTGCCATAAGGAACACATATAAGACCTTGCTATACCTAAATGCAATTTAGAGAAACTCTTCTGGATCACACACACACGCCTAGCATCTCGACAATAACCCCATTTATCCGGGATCAGGCTCGTACAAAACGGGTGGTGCTTAGATTATCCATCAGTCTGTACTATCACATATTGATGTGACTGCAAGCAAGGTAGCATCATGAGTTGGTTTTCGAATCATCTGGGTCGATTATCGAATCATGATCTATAAAAGGAATTCGTATGACTTGAACTTTTCCAAGAATATCGAATCCATTCATTAGATAGCTGAGCTGAACTCAGGGCCTGGATGTCTAATGAAATAATATAGGGTGAGCTGAAACTTAGGGCCTGAAATATATACAATGGATAGTTAAGCTGAAACTCAGGAACTGGATATCTAATTGTATCAGGAAGATGAGCTAAGCCTCACCTCGGATATTCGTGCGGCCGCACGAACACCGATTCAGGGACTGATCAGTACGAAAGATAAAAATTTATATTGCAAAGATTCAGCCGGATGTGATCCAATGGTTTCTCTCCCAACCCACCTATTCTAGTGAAGTTATGGCATTCGGATTCAGTAGAAACTATCCTTAAACGGGAGTCTTAACAAGTCAAGTTAAATTCAAGAGATAGTATCGTCTTTTCCAAAACATGAAAAATCCAGGAATGGTATTAAAACCAAAGGCGATCCAAAGAAATGACTGGTTCCAAGATCTAGGACAAATTCATAATTTCTAAGAGGCCCGGATTCCGAAAATGACCAACTCTGAAAATTCTCAAATATTTCGACAGTCTCCTTTGTATTTACTAATCCGGAATAATTTCGATACAAGCAAACACAAGAAAAATATAAATGTGGGTACGCCGACCCCTTCGGTGGAGCAACTCTCAACACCGGAACCACGCAATATATAAATACCAGGTTCGCCGACCCCTTCGGTAGAGCAACTCTCAACACCGACAACACGCATATATATATATATATATATATATATATATATATATATATATACAAAATTAATAAAGCTTTCTTACCTTAGCAAGCAAGCAAGCATGCATTTTATTCTTGGTTTTGCAAGTGCTTTATCTAAACGCTATTCAAGTTAAAGAAACATAGTTATTAGTAATATAATGATGCCAAGATACTATTACTTGCTATGAGCTACATTTAGCTTCTCAAGGATGTTTAAAAATAGCAATTTAAACTTGAAAAGTTAATAAGTAGCTACCCTAGTATCCCGGTATCCCTAAATAACTCTTTTAATTGTGTTTTTATGGCAATAAGGGTCATTTAAGCTTAATTTAAAATCTGGACAGAAATGAAATATTACATTAATTTGGTAAATAATCAAGTTCACATATATGGAAGGGTGTATCTAAGATATATTGTGTATGTACATTTACACAAGGACATTTAGATATTTGTATGTATCTTGACATGCATAAACTTCTACATATATGCTTGTGTCCATGTTGTGTCAAAGTGTGAGTAGATAAGATTATACTAGCATGTAGGAGTTGACATATATATATATATATATATATATATTTTTTTTTTTTTTTTTTTGGAAAAAGGGTAAATTTTATTCCATCATCTCAATAAGGTTACAACATAAAGGTACAATCCCAACTCAGGGGGACATTACTAGTACATCCGACTCAATGTTATGGAGGATGCCCACCACTGGGGTGGAAAGTCCCTCATAAATGCGCCGGTTCCTCTCCCGCCAGACATGCCAAACTGACGCAGCAAGTCTCAATCGAGCACGCCTAGCCCAGCTCTGCTCCTTGCCCCTGCAATCACCAATCCACTTAAGGATTTCTCTGAAGTCCCGCTCCCTGCCAACCCCTCCCAAGTGTCTCCGGCACTGCTCTGCCCATATGCTCCACGCCATATGGCACTGGAAGAACAGGTGCCCAATCGATTCAGGCTCTGTCTCACACAAAACACACTTAGGGTCAGGGACAGAAACCCCGAACCGAAGCAATCTGTCCCGAGTGAGCAACCTGCCCAGCACCAGTTTGTATGCAGACAGTTGCATCTTCCTGGCAAGCCCCTTCCCCCAGACAAAGTCGTACTCCTCAATATCATCGAAGTGGGGGCGGACAAGGTCGTAGCAGCTGCTAAATCGGAACTCCCCAGCACCCTCCGAGCGGCCGGGAGGGGCCCACATCCATACATCAGACAATGCCGTAGGAGTGATCTGCACCTGTCTGATCTCCTCAACTAACGTAGCAGTGAACCGGTACTCCTCAGGCCTCCATATCCCACCACGGATGATGTGCCGACACGTCAGTCCTCTGTATGCCACGCCGTCCCTCTGGGGGCCCAGAATCTCCAGGAGAGACTGACCTGAGATCCACGGATCGAGCCAAAGATCCGTCTCCCCTCCCTCCCTCATCCTCCTCCGCAAAGCCGTCCGAAGAACAGGACGGGTCCTCAGGATATGCTTGAAAGACACAGAGAAGTTGTTGTCAATTTCACATACCCAGAAGTTTCTGCCCCGGAGATACCGACTAGTCATCCAGGCCGACCATAAAGAATCACCCTGAAGGAACCTCCATGCCAGCTTGATCCCCGCCGCCTCCCTGACAGAAACAAGTGATCGCAGACCCACACCTCCCTCTTTCCTAGGCCGACAGAGCTGCTCCCAGGAGATTGCATGTATCCCCCCATGCCAAATGAACTTGGCACAAATGCCCTCAATCTTTCTGATAGTAGCCAGAGGAACCATAATCGATTGGAGCCAGAACAGCGCAATAGCAGAAATGACTGAGCGGACCAGCTCAATACGCCCTCCAAATGATAGGCCAGCCGCCTGCCAGCCCTCAACCCTCCTCTGTGCAAAATCCACCAGACTCTGACAGTCACGATCCTTCGCGTAGTTGACGGAAAGGGGCACCCCCAGATATTTCACCGGGAGGTCCCCCTTTTCCACCCCAAGCTCCATGGCCCGCTCCTCCTTCAAAGTGCAAGAGTTGCTGAAGTAGACTTTGCTCTTGTCCCTGTTCAGCCGGAGGCCCGATAGCTGTCCGAACTCCTCCATCACTGCCGCAAGCTCCCTCATCCCTCGCATGGAAGGCCTCAACAGGACCAAAAGGTCATCTGCATAAATGAGATGAGAGACCACCGGAGAGACCCTGCTGTATATCGGTACAATCCTCTCCCGATGAACCGCGATGTCCATCAGACAAGTGAAATACTCCATCACAAGGGTGAATAGGTAGGGGGAAAGCGGGTCCCCCTGCCGAAGCCCCCTGCTGCTGCCGAAGAACCCGTAAGGGATACCCTGGATGAGGACCGAGAAAGTAGGAGAGGTGATGCACTCTCTGACTCTATCCACCCAAGCCTCGGAGAAGCCCATTGCACCCATCAAATGACAGAGGAAGTCCCTGTTGACGGTGTCGTAGGCTTTCCTCAGGTCGAGCTTCACACACGCCTTCATTCCGCCTGGCTTGTGGAACTCCCGAATCAGCTCATGAGCCAGCAGGCTATGCTCCGCAATAGACCGCCCCTTAATGAAGGCCGCCTGATTCCGAGACACCAGACCCTGCATAGCATCCTCCATCCTCCTGCACATAAGATGAGTAATTATTTTATACAAATAATTACAGCAAGCAATCGGTCGAAAGTCAGCAAGAGATGTCGCCCCCTCCTTCTTGGGCACAAGCGTCAGGAAGGTGTGGTTCAGCTCCTTCAGGAGCTTGCCCGTATCGAAGAACTCCTGAACAGCCGCAAGGACCGGGGCCTTAAGGGAATTCCAATAGCGTTTGTAGAAACCACTGGAGAACCCATCCGGCCCAGGAGCCTTGGAAGCATCAGCCTGCATCACAATCGTCTCCACCTCCGCCATCCGGATAGGGGCCATAAGAAGACTATTGCCGTACTCCGTAATCAACGTCTTCGTAATCAGCTGCGGGAAAACCGATGGATAATCCGTCTGATGATAGAGCTCAGAGTAGAACTGGATAGCCTCCTCCTGGATAGCAACCTGGTCAGTCACAAGGCGCCCGTCTCTGCCAATCAGTCTCTGGATACGGTTCCGGTGCTGCCGCGCCCGGATGACATCGTAGAAGAATTTGGTGCAACGGTCCCCATCCTTGAGCCAGGAGCATTTGGCCCGTTGGGCCGCACTAATCTCCTGCTGAAGCCTCAAGGTGTTGACCTCTGCAGCCAGACTCTTCTCTCTAGCCGCCAGCTCCCCACTCATCATGTCGCCCTGAAGCTCTGCCTGCAGGTCTCTCAACTCCTCCTCCTTCTCCTGTAGGGAGGTCCGGGGAAGTGCCCTCACCCAGTCTCGGATGGCGCGTTTGGCGTTTTTCAGCCTGTGGACCATACAAAACTGGGCAGTGCCGACCGTCTCCTGGCCAAGTCCTCCCACCACAGTCTCCTCATAGCCCGCCGAAAGGAACCAACTGTTGTCATACCGGAATGGACGGGCTCTCCTTCTGGGACTCTCCGCGAAGCGCACCAGGATCGGCGAGTGGTCGCTGGTCCCCGCAGGGAGCCCCTCAGCCACAGAAGAGGGGAAAAGGCGAAACCAATCACTGTTCCCCAAAGCCTGATCCAGCTGGCATGCCACCCTGCTCACCTCTGCCTTGTTGTGCCAAGTCCATATGTGTCCTATCCTCTCCAGGTCCCTGAGCCCAGACTGGAGAAGGCAAGACTGAAAATCTGAGAGAATCTGGTCCGGTACCGGCCTCCCCCCCAGCTTCTCTCCCCGGTATAGCGTAGCATTGAAGTCTCCCATAATAAGAAGGGGGAGGTGCCGATGCCTCGCAAATGAACTCAGCCTGATGATGTCCTGCCACAAGATCTCACGACGCCTCCTGTCATTGTGCCCATAGACGGCACCCAGTAGGAAGTGGAACCCCCCCTTGTTGGTGAAGGAGATAGCCACCAGCTGGTCAGACATGAAGACCTCCTCACCCTCCCAACTAGTTCCCTTCCATCTGACCCAGATCCTCGCCATATCACAGAGACCAAGGTTGTGAAGCTGGACCCAGTCCGTAGGGGTTCTACGGGACAGAGTTTTCGCCCCCCTGATCTTAGTCTCAAGTAATATCGAGATTTCACACTGTTCCTTTCTCAGCACCTCACTAATCTCCCTCCATCTCCCCAGAGAACACCCCCCCCCGGACATTCCAGGCAAGGGCCGACATCTAAACCACAGGTGGGGTCCCCTGAACATCCTCAGAAGGAGCACCCGGGGAGAGTGCAACCTCCATATCTCTGGTACCCTCGTCTCTATCCCCCTGTAGAAGGAAGGGGGCCGTGGCCCCGTGTGGGTCCCCCTGTGGGGGAGGCTGTGCTAGTACTGCCACCCATTTAGGGTTGACCTGCCACACTCTCTCTGTCCCACCCTGTCCGCTGTCCTCACCATGTGCCTCCGTAGCCTGGCGCTTCCGACTGTACACCTGGAGAGCAAGCACGTCTTTATCTCCCTGTCGTCTGTCCTCCTGCCCCATACTCCTGGTGGTCATGGTCCTCGTCCCCACATACTCAACCAACGCCCCAGCAAGATCCTCCGTCGGGGGCCCCTCACCTTCACCCGAGATGGGGGAAGAGTCTGCCTCCATATCATCCTCCATCACGCCCACCTGGTCCACAACGGGGGAGTCAACTGCAACACCGGCCACCTGCACAGCCTCCTCCGGCACCACCTCAGAAGCTCCCCCACGTCTACACGCACTCGGGAGATGCCCGAAGCAGGCACATGCCGGACATCTGGGGGGGACCCACTCATACTCCACCCTCTGCATAGCAAACTGGCCAGAAGGTGTCCTGTACTTCAACTGCTCAGGCAGGTCCAATCGGGCATCAATCTCCACAAATACCCGTGCATACATCAGTCTGGATCGGAAAGTGGTGGCATCATCCGCCTTAATCGGCTTGCCAATGAGGCTGGCAAGTCGCATAAGAAGTGGGACACTCCAGAAGCGGACCGGGAACTCCGGGAAGCGAACCCACACAGGCACGGCATTAAGCACCTCCTTCTCACACCTCAAGTCGGGGGTCCATTGCTTCAGAATGATGAGGCGGCCGTCAAACGTCCATGGCCCTCCCTGGAGTATCCGAGTCACATCCTCCGCCAACCCAAATTTCACGAAGTAGAAGCCATTTTCCTTGGAGAAGAACTCCATGCTCCCCTTCGGCCTCCAGACTCTGTCCGCATATCCTCTGATCTGCCCGTAGAAGGGCTTGCTCCCTAACACGTATAGCACCAACGTGTTCTCCCAGAATGCCGTCACCTTCGCCACTTCATCGGCCGGGAAGTCGGCGCAGAGCTCACCCCCAATCGCCATAGGTGCAACGAACTCCATCGATGCCGGCGTCTTGGCGACCCCCACCTTGCACGCATCCGCCCAGGATACAGGCCGCGGGCCCGAATTCCGAGGTGGAGTCGTCGGAGGTGGCCTGGCACTCGTGCTCGCAGCAGTAACTCTCCCTCCGATAACTGGGGCAGCCGTCCCCGTCGCCCCTTTCGCACGAGGCCGCCATGCAATCCTGGCCTGTCCCTCCCGATCCCCCGAGTGTGCCCGTCCCCCCAATGGACCCGCTCTCCTGGCTATCCCCGCCCTCCTGTCCGATCCCTGCGTATAAGTTGTGCCCCTCCTAGCCTCAGGAATCTGTGATCTTTGCCCTCCTCCGCGCCGAATCCTCCGATTCTGGACCGTAGTCCAAGCCCCCTCCTCATCCTCTAATCCCGACGATGTTCTTTGGGCGGCGAACACCATCGGGGACCCCCCGGATGTCTCCGTCGTCAAAACCCCAGCCGAAACCTTGCCCGGGAGGGGATTTCCCGCCCGCAGCCCGCCCCGGCCACCCCCCCCCTCCCGCCTGGGGGGGGTCGCCGGCCGCCGCCCACCCCCCGGGGGGGTCGCCGGACCTCCCCGGGTCGTCTGCTGCCCTCCCGCGCACCCGCGGACGCGAGCAGCAGTTGCCGCGCCGTTCGCCGGCGGCCCGCCGCCGCCGACCGCCACTGGCCGGTCGCCACCGACCGCCCCCGCCACCCCCTTGCCTTTCCCCCGGTCCGGGGGGCTGTTGGCAGCCTCTACGTCGCCGTTGGTCGATGCCCTAGCAGAGCTAGGGTTTACTGTAGCCGCTGTCACCATCGAAAAAAAAAAAAATATATATATATATATATATATATATATATATATATTAGTTAAACAAACACTTATACATACATATCCATAACAAGAGTTTAAAATTCGAAAAGGGAGGATTTATGAAATGCCCAAAAACTAAAAAAGTTTTATGTAAAACCCACCACTAAAAAAACTTTCATCGCGTGCCCAGAATTAGAGAAACTTATCCAAAGCGGGTTCCAAATGACCATTTTGCCCTTCCTTTTAATTTATTGAAAACACCCACGAAACTGCTCTTAAAAAAAAACGTTTCGATACTTCATCTTCTTCCATACGCTGCTCACTTTCGAATCTAGGTTTTCTCCTCAAAAATCTTCAAAAACTCGTCGGAAAATTTCGGAAAGACCGGGACAAACGGCAAAAGTGCTAAAACGGAGGTCCAAACATCATTTTTTGCGATTCTAAAATTTCGGAAGGCCGTCTAACTGTGAAGCTGTTACTTTCATTCTCCTCGACGATACGCTCATTTTGCGACAAACGGGACCTCGTTTCGACCTCCCAGTCAAAAGTTATGGCTCTCCAAAGTTTCAGCTGACCATAAAATGCAGGAGGATGGTCATTCTCCGTGTTAGAACACGAAAAATGTTAATTTCGCATAAGGGTGGTCATTCTCCGTGTTAGTAACACGGAGAATGTAATTCTCCGTCTTAATTTACACGGAGAATGACCATTCTCCGTGCTAAATTACACGGAGAATGACTATTCTCCGTCTTAATTTACACGAAGAATGCCATTCTCCGTGTAGTTTATCACGGAGAATGGTCATTCCAGTGTTAAAACACAGGAGAATGACCATTCTCCGTGTTAGAAACACGGAGAATGCCATTCTCCGTGTTAAATAAAACGGAGAATGTAATTCTCCGTGTTAAATAAAACGGAGAATAGCATTCTCCGTGTAATTTAGCACGGAGAATGGTTATTTCAGTGTTAAAACGCAGGAGAATGGCATATGACGTTCTCCGTGTTAAATAAAACGGAGAATGGTCATTCTCCGTGTTAAATAAAACGGAGAATGGTCATTCTCCGTGCAATTTAGCACGGAGAATGGTCATTTCAGTGTTAAAACGCAGGAGAATGGCCATTCTCCGTGTTAGAAACACGGAGAATGTCATTCTCCGTTTTAAATAAAACGGAGAATGGCATTCTCCGTGTTAATTTACACGGAGAATGGTCATTCTCCGTGTTAAATAAAACGGAGAATAGTCATTCTCCGTGTAATTTAGCACGGAGAATGGTCATTTCAGTGTTAAAACGCAGGAGAATGGCCATTCTCCGTGTTAGAAACACGGAGAACGTCATTCTCCGTTTTAAATAAAACGGAGAATGACATTCTCCGTGTTAATTTACACGGAGAATGGTCATTCTCCGTGTTAAATAAAACGGAGAATGGTCATTCTCCGTGTAATTTAGCACGGAGAATGGTCATTTCAGTGTTAAAACGCAGGAGAATGGCCATTCTCCGTGTTAGAAACACGGAGAATGTCATTCTCCGTTTTAAATAAAACGGAGAATGGCATTCTCCGTTTTAAATAAAACGGAGAATGGCATTCTCCGTGTTAATTTACACGGAGAATGGTCATTTCCAGTGTTAAAACGTAGAAGAATGGTCATTCTCCGTGTAATTTAGTTTTTTCAGGAATAAAGAGTTTCGTTCTTCTTTCGAAGCGATGATAATTCTTATGGAAAAGAAGAAAAAAGATCTCTCCACAATTGACGTCGATGAAGATGATGATGATGGTGATGATGACGAGCGATGATCTGAGTTCGACCGAAGAAAAGCACACCGAACTACGAACGATCTTTGCGATCTCTGCCGAAGATAAGAGCAATGGAATTCAGATTTTTCGTGAAGAAGAAAAAGACGAAAATCGCAATCCAGATCTGAGTTTTTTTGAATTCAAATACATATAGATGACCAATTCGCGCGGAGGGGTAGTTTCGGTATTATAAAAATAGCAGTTTCCAGCGGGTGGCATCTAAAAGGGAATCTTGGAATATTTAACGTGAAAATACTTAATTCTGGGCATTTCATAAAACTCATCCAGCGGGTGGGCATTTCATAAAAGCCCATCCCGAAATTGGGTTTCTCAGCAATTTCCAGATTCGAAAATGTCTCTTCATGATGTGTCCAACACTTGTGTCCAATTCATATATATATATATATATATATATATATATATATATATATATATATATATATATATATATATTGCATTCAAGAATAGATTTCTACCAAATTATACCTAAAAACCTACATTACTAATCTCATGAAATTGGATTTATTCATAAATTATTATAATTCCAGAATTTTAATTAAACTAAAGTACTCAAGAAAATAATTAGAAAACAAATTTTTTTTCAAGGGAAAAGAGGTAGGAGGACTTGCCTTGGTTTCTTTGGATGTTTTCTAAGAGAGAATCCTCTCCTAAGATCCAAAATTTGGGCTTCCCTACACAAATTGAGAATAGGTTAACACAAAATCTAAAAACAAAATTTTGAGAAAAGAAATGAGGAAGTAGCCATTTGGGAGGTGGAGAGGAAGAGGAGAGGGGAGAGGTGGTCGGGGGGGGGGCCAGCGATGGCGGCGGCCGGCGCCGGCGGCAGCAGTAGCGGCAGCAACCGCAGCGGCAACAGCAGCTATCGCAGCAGCAGCGGCAGCAGCAGCAATGCAGCGGCGGCAGTAGCAATTGCAGGAGGAGAAGAAGGTGAGGAGGAAGAAGGAGAACAAGAAGAAAAGGAGAAGAAGGAGAAGAGAATCAGCTGGTAATGGGGAGGGGGAGGAATGAGTCTCTCTCTCCCCCCCCTCTTGGATATAAAAGTATGATTAAAAAAAAAGATAAAAAATTGGGATTGACTAAATTGCCCCTTGGGCTTAGTCATGAGAGGGGGTTGCCACATGGCCCCTCTCTCATGCATGGGTGCCACATAGGTGGTTCATCAAAATGTAAAATTTCAATTTGCATGGGAACCAAAGTGGAAAGGGAGATTTATTTTAAGAAAAATAATAAATTAAAAAAAAATTAAGGTAAAAATAATAATAAACAAATATATATTTAAAATAGGCTATGACATCTAGGATCAATGTTATACGATCAATGTTCTTAGTGTTCAACACACACTACGACTTCTACTTATCCGAGCCACGCATGTTGGACTCTATGGAATTACTAGCATACAAGGGTACATTTTATTAAGGCATAACAGAGTAGAAAAGATAGGGTTAGAATCCTCCCATCTATGCCAATTCGCCTATCGTTTTGTCAAGCCGATGCAGCTCGATTCCTTAACTTCGTTGCACGATCATCTCATCTGACTTAACCATTCGAGCACTTCATGCTCCTTTGAATTAACCGACTGATTCAACCTATCGTGCCCATACCTCAGTCCGTTGCGAGACGATACTTTGGTCTCGGCGGACTATATTACAAATAAGGCAAAATATCGACCTCATAAAACTCAGCGTAAAAGCAAACCGAACTCAATTAATAATTCACCAAATCAATTTAATACTTGTTCGAATCGAATCGATACTTCTTTGAGTCAACTTAATAATTCATCAAGTCAATGACTCAGCATAATGCACCATACAGTGCGGGACATTAGAAATTGTAGCCAACTTTAGCAACCGTGGAAAGGGCTACCTTTCTCCAACTTGTATGAGATAAGAGTTATCTTCCTGCCTCAAAGCCTTCCTGAAGGACACCTTAGGTGCGCTCGGAGAAATGTACTCGTCTAGTGAGGTGCGAGGCACAACTGATGCGCCTGTTGTGAGGTGCGTCTTAGGCGTGCCCGAGGAACGTCTTTGACCACCATAGTGTGCAAAATAGTATAGTGGACAATATACAGGTTAATATATTGTCCAGTATACTGTTTCACTGCTATTTACTCAGGATAACTCATGGTTTTGTGCAACGTTTTGCCATGTGGGCATTTAGACTTCACAAGATATTTTCAAGTGCCTACCCACTGTCCCTTAGCCCGGTATCAAAAAGTAGGGACAGAACATCGAAACGCCCGTCATCCTAGTATAAGAGTGTTAAGGATTTTATTAATTGCTACACCACGAAATTAACTGATAGATTTTATGTGAACCATTATAGAAACCTATTGCTAGGGTAGAGCATAGTATTTGGTGGTTGTATCCGAAACTTTGATATATAAAATGCTAGTGAATCGAGGAATTATTAATAAGGTTTATTCATGATGGATTGATTAACCGATTGTACTTGTTCCTGACCTAACTACATTGTATCCCACGAGTACTCATTCCAAGGATACCCATTGTGGTACTAGTCCAGTTATTGTATCAAGGTGCTTATGTTACTTGTGCACTGAGGTGATATATCATGTCCTATTTATATATATATATAATTATTATTCGTATGTGGATACTGTAGTCAAGGTTCTAAACGGCAATAGGTAGTGCACGGCGGAGGGAGTCTGCCTACCAGCTAGGCGATTGATACATTTTTGACATTTTACCACTATTTTTTGCATAATATGCATATTTTTAATGGTGTTCCATGCATAACTAAGTTGTAGAACGAAGATTTATGAAGTATTAGTTTTGTAAAAGTGAATCATATGCCCATAATGCTTGCAAAACCTTTTAGCCAAAAATCTTGTTAGGTATTTCTTCGCCTAGACGTCCGTCTATGCCGCCTCACCTTCGCCTAGGCAGCTAAACTTCCATCGGCCGCCTACTCTACCGCCTACCGCAAAAGCGATCGGAGAGAGACCGCTTAGGCGGCCGCCTCAAACGCCATTTAGAACACTGACTGTAGTGCCCTGCTTCTAGTGGGAGGCACTTTGTTGCTTTAATAACAAAGTCAAAAGTAAATCATTGTGGGAATCCTATCGGTATCGATCGATCGGGACAAACGTATTG
Organism: Iris pallida; assembly: GCA_029216955.1. Taxonomy (NCBI): domain Eukaryota; kingdom Viridiplantae; phylum Streptophyta; class Magnoliopsida; order Asparagales; family Iridaceae; genus Iris; species Iris pallida. Next base: position 2,348,628 of record JANAVB010017399.1, read on the forward strand.
AGTCTCTCCGATCAATGGATTGGCTTCTATCGAAATTGACTCCAAAACGCAGTGAGTCATGTTAGATAAAGAATTCTTTATAAGAGTCTCTTCCCCCGTCATTTGTTTTTGGACATTTTAGCTGACAACTTTTGATTGATAGATTTTCGTTGTTGGCTTTCGTTGATTTTTGCATTTACATCGTAAAATGAAAGAACGTGCAAGGAAGATACGGGGAAGTACGATGAACCTATGTTTGAGCAATTTCAGGAAGTCGCATAAGCGAGACTTGACGGTTGCTTAAGAAGTTCTTATTTCTCTCGGTGAGTCCTTATCCTTATCTCCACTCCTTATTAAAAGAAATCATTTACATTCCTTTGTTGTGTCCCTACGATTAATGATACCTTAACTAAAGAGCTAAGTTAAAACAGAATTATTGCATGCTTAAGTTATAGACTGTTGATAGAATTAAAAGAATTGTCATTTTCTGTTATTTAGAAATGAATGAAAACTGTAGACTTGAAATGTATATTGTACATAGAGATATTAATATGAAAGAGTACTATTAAATAAAAGATTGTGTTGACTCTTGAGATAGTATTTTTTTTGTAAAAAAGGAAGAACACGGCATGGTCGTCTGAATAAAAGAAATGGGCTGCATAACATATAGTATTGCATCATTTATTATATAGAAGTTGTATATCATGCATTGGTCTTGCACAACTTGTGCTAAGATTTAATCTTTTGAACCATTTTCGAGATATTGATATCGTATCGGCCTAGAAGAGAGAACACTCTGAGGACTAGTGTCCTCGCAAACAGGAAATGTTATGCCTAATTGGAGAGATGGGCTTGAACGTCCCTACTTCTAATTATGGGGAGTCACCCATAGACCATCATGTAGTTAGATCACATGCTAATGAAATTGTTTTACAGGCCTAACAGTTTGATGCAGGGACGGAAACTAGATATCATTTATTGTTCTAATCCTTGTTTGCAAGAAAGGACAGGTGGCCGTGTGCAAGAATCACTATATAAGTGATATGTTTATGCTTTCATATTATTGTTATAAATTGTTATAAGACCCTAGGAAAAAGTAGAACAATCACTTAACAATAATTGCATTTTTTACAAAATTACCGTGTAAATTTGGGTAAGCCAGGTTAATACCGCGTATCAGTGCATTTTCTAATGTACTAACCTTCAACCCAACAGGTGCCGGATATATTTTGTACGTTCGGAGGAATTATAAGCTTGTCCATTCAGTCAAAGTACTCGAGTCGTCTCGAAAATTTTCTTTCCAGTTTGAAGATTCTATCGAAGCTCTTTAATTACTTTTCTAGTAAAAGGATATGATGTATGAAACGATGCATATCATATTTTGTTGTTTCAAAAGTTGTAAGCTAGTGTGGCAATTTCAGTTGGAATGTAAGAACCTTTTTGTAATTCTACTGCAAGTATCAATAAAAGAAGTTATTTTGTATTATATATTGTTGTCATTCAGATCTCTACTAGAAATTATGTTGTATCAAAGTATTATATTGTTGTAATCTATTCATTGTACACGTTCATACCTTGTATAAGTGCAACTTAGGCTTGTATGATATCACATCCAGTGACGACCTTTCGATCCTTCGGGATCGAAACGTGACAGATAGTCGTAGTTGGTCATTGGTCGTAGCGTGCATTAGGAGTAGGATTATGGATTGATTGTTGCATCTACGCTCATGATGAATCCAAGATGGAACTCTCAAAAACCAACGCGAATTCATACCTAGTGTAGCCGTACTTCGGTACGACATCTAAAACGGATAGCCTTGTGTCTACGACACGAGTTCACATAATTCAGAAGGATTAAATAACTAGCTTAAATCACAACATACCATTAGGAGGGAAAGGATTCCGATTTTGTACATATTTTGGTCAGACACCAAATATTGTGGTATATCATCTACCTGTATGGAGTGCAATATCTGGCATTTATATTGTTACCAATCCAATATCTGTCCTAGAAAAGCGTTGGGGTTGTTACACTGTTATCGACCCAGTGGCCGCCTGAAAGGGGCACCGTGGACAGGTATATATATATATATATATATATATATATATATATATATTAGTCTGTCCTGCTTCGGCAGTGCACGATTGACGAATCCTTATATGCATTCATGGAATGACTCAGATACTAACATAGCAAACCCTAGAAATTAATTTCCCTCGACATGGGGGTCCCACGAGGAGCTTCATCTTTGACTACCGTGGTGTGGAAAACAATATATTGTCCAGTATACCGTTGTCCTACTATTTATTCAAGATAACTCATGGTCTTGTGCGTCGTTTTGTCGTGTAGTCATTTAGCCTTCCCGAAACATTTTTCAAGTGCCTACCCATTGTCCCTTAGTACCGGTATCCAAAAATAGGGACACAATAGCCAAACCTCCATTATCCTGGTATAGAGTGTTAAGGATTTATTGATTGCTACAACCACGAAATTCACTAATGGATTTTATGTGAACCATTAGGCCCTAGAAAACTATTGTTGGGGTAGCATAGTATCTAGTGGTCGTATCCTGGACTTTGATATATACGATGCTTAGTAGATCGAGAAATTATTAATGAGGTTGATTCATGATGGATTGATCACATGATTGCCTATGTTCATAACCTATCTACATTGTATCCGTGTTAGCTATTCCCAGGATACACTTTGTGGTACTGATCCAGTTATCGTATTGAGGTGGTCATGTTACTTGTGCACCGAGGTGTTATGTCATGTCCTAGTTATATATAATTATCTTGTAGTTGGTCAGTGGTTGTAGCATAGGTTAGGAGTAGGGTTGTAGACGGATTATTGCATCTACGCTCAAGATAAATCATGGTTGGAACCCTCAGGAACCAATGCGGATTCACACCAAGTGTAGTTAGGTACGACATCTATGATGGATGGTCGTATGTCCACGACACAGTTTCCACGTGATATAGTAGGATTAAATAACTAGCTTAAAAATACAAATCATTGGAAGGAAAAGGATTCTAATTTCGTGCATCTTCTTATCAGCCACCAAATATTGTACTATATCATCTACCTGTGCGGAGTGCAGTATCTAACATTTATAGTGCTACCGACCAAGTGTTTGCCCTATAGGAGCTCACTGGGATTGTTACTCATATTGTTACCGACCCGGTGGGCGCCTGAAAGGGACATTGTAGACTATATATATATATATATATATATATATATATATATATATATATTGAAAATGGTAATTTTGTCGAACGCTCCCCACTGGGAATCGATATCCTGACGACTCGGGCCACATGCATCACCACTACCACTTGGCTAGGGGTCATTGGTTATATTTTTTTTTTTTGCATCACCACTACCACTTGGCTAGGGGTCATTGGTTATATATATATATATATATATATATATATATATATATATATATATACACACTGCTTCGACAGTGACACGATTTGGCGCCTAAAGGGACATTGTAGACTTTATATATATACTGCTTCGACAGTGACACGATTTGGCGCCTAAAAGGGACATTGTAGACTTTATATATATATATATATATATATATATATATATATATATATAAAGTCTACAATGTCCCTTTTAGGCGCCAAATCGTGTCACTGTCGAAGCAGTGTGTGTGTGTCTATATATATATATATAAAATATATATATATATATATATATATATATATATATATTGAAAATGGTAATTGTGTCGAACGCTCCCCACTGGGAATCGATATCCTGACCACTCGAGCCGCATGCATCACCACTACCACTTGGCTAGGGGTCATTGGTTATATATATATATATATATATATATATATATACACTGTTTCGACAGTGACACGATTGACGAATCTTTATGTTGCATTCCTGAGATAACCCAGATACTATCATAACAAGTCGTAGGAATTGATTGGCTGCTCTATTGAATCACTTGTGCTTATAATATATCATTTGTCAGTAGTCTTGGGGACGTAGGGTGTCTCAACGTAGTGGTCCATCCCTTTTCCATGTTTGGTGTAGGGTTAGATTACTGCCCTGATGAAAGGCTACAAACCTAAGCTAAAATACAGGTTCCAATATATTGTTATTGAATGGGTTTCTTACATTATTCACTATTACTTTCTTGTGGTACTTGCTATTAAGGGTTGATCCATCTTATTTTGTTTGGCAAAATCTAGTAGCAGAATCCGAGGATCTACCATCTCTATGTAGGACCGTTGAGCACCTCTAGAGGGGGTGAATAGAGAGTGTGTGTGTGCAGCGGAAAATAATAACCAATTTAAATATTAAACAGTTATATATTATGGCAGATAAAAGACGATAAATAAAATATGGTAAAGTAATAGTCAAGAATTCAAACTCAGTGACACAGCGATGTATATTGGTTTCCCTCTGAGAGAACTAGTCCAGTCGCGAGTACTCTTGCTCGCCGTTAATCCACTATGGCACAAGCTTTAACTGAGCGCTTGCAACTCTTACAACACCGTGCTTGGCGACAAGTGCACGACCGACTTCACAACACCGTGCTTGGTGACGAGCGCACGACCTACTCCAGAAGGCAATTGAAAAACTGGAACGTTTTCTAAATACAGCCTCCGATACAACCCTTCAATACCAAACTCTAGATTAAACAGAAATCGTACTGGCTTGGCTAAGAGTCGTAAAGGCTTAGATATGAAAGTAAAAAAGCTCAGAACACTTTAGATAGAGAAGAGAAGAGATGAAATAGGATGAGTGAAATAAATGGTAATCTCAACTCTATTTATAGTGTTTTGGGGGACCGAACTCGGACATAGTTCGGAGCGAGTTCGGATGCTAGAATTTCGCATACGAACGTTGGATGCAGATTTGGTGGAAACTGTATTTCGAATTTACCTAGACCGAACTCGGGCCGAGTTCTGACCGAGTTCGGACAGAGTTCTGCCAGAACTGTTTTGGCCAAATTTTGATGGATTTTCGGCTTTTTAATATGTGAACTTTTAGATAGATATTTGTGGATAGGTAGGCTATATATTGTGGACTGAGAATAGCTAAGCCAGTACTTATCAGATCAATCTCACATTTTTCCTAGACTCAATAAAAGAAAAATTACAGAATAAATATGAAAACCAATAGCCCTTTGATGACGTCTTTTTTCTGACTTTAAGACGTATTTTTCCTTGACGGCAGTCGTCCAAAGATAAATAGATCAATCTCGCATTTTTCCTTGCGAGGCCCGAATAGGTCGTTAGGCGGTTCAAAAAAATCTTCTTGTTTAACGCTGTCTTTGGCCCACAATTAATTCTTTATTGCATATTCCTTGTTTGATCATGCTTACTGCTTGTCTGCAAGTATATGTTAGACGAACAAAACAATACGATGCAGTATGATACAAGCATAGCAATATGATATAGACCATTTAGGACAATGCTAAGTTTAAGTAGCAATATGATATTGATTACATGAATATTAGTGACATCAATAGTTAAACTTAATTGATTAGCCGTATTCAAAAACATAATATAATCATTGGACTAACACTCTCCAGCCTGATGGCGTGTACCAGGAGGATGATCGTCGAGGGGCTTGAGTGAATTTTTCCTCTACCACTCTTATTATCATTTTGATTCTTTTGAGACATCTAACTGTCGAGCACCTATTTAGCACGTGTATTTTGGGAGCATGTTAGCAGCATGATAAATATATATAAAACTACAGTATAATTGTATATATAGGAGACTGTAGCTAATGATGTGATCATGTATAACTTGGTACTGTGTTAGCTTTTCATTTTGTATAGCTAGCTTCATGATATTGTTTTTATAGAGCATAGACAATACATTATTGATTTATCTTATAGTTCTTTATTCCTACTTTTTGTTTGATTGATTGAGACAGTATATTTTCTGAGACCATAGGAGACTTATATTGTAGTATATATCCCCTTGTCCAAGTACAATCGTGACCGTATTGCGGAATACTAGTTTATACCGTAGTGCATAGTTGACCAAGTCATACCCCTGTTCTCAGTATTCCGGTACTGGAACATGACAATATCCTTAGAGTGCATATAAGTTGAACCAAATAAACCTATCATAGCAGAAACAAATTATGTCTGAATTTGAAACAAGGTTTAGGTTTAAACCAAAAATAATTTTTGACCTTTATATATCATTATTAGAAGAATTAAATAGGTCACTTGATCAATCTAATGAATTTAAATAACATATAATGCCTTCTAAATATTTTAAACTTGTCCTAGTAATCAGGCTCGTAAACAATTTTCTTTATATGTTTGTTACGAATAATTGTAATAGTTTGCAAGAAATAATGATTGATTGTAGGGATAATCATTTTGTGGACAAAATCTTTTTGTTGAACTTACTCCAGCATTCTGCCACTACGTCCCTAGTAGATATCATGCTTCTTCAATCTCCACGTCTGCCAGTACCTCCATTGGAGTTTGTCTTTTTAGGAGTCTCAGTATTGACTAGTTCGTTGAAATAGAGGCCTCCACCATAGTCAATTCGAAGGCTATCACAACAAACATAATTCTCGAATTTCATGCTTACATGATCCAGAAGGTGAATTTTCTGAATCCGGGATAAATAATGGAGAATCAATTTGGATTTTTGTCATGTTTTAGGTATTATAGTAATTTTATAACTATTTTAGATAGAGAATTTTATCTTGTTTTTCCGTTATAATTTTAAGTTATCTTAGAGAGAAGGCTTTAAAGATTATCTTTTCATTTCTTGGGAGCATAAATAGTATGCAAGTTCATAACTTATTCAGTGTTCTAAAAAACGGCCTAGGCGGCCGCCTAGGCGCTAGGCGGCCGCCTGCCGCACCGAAAACCCCCTAGACGGCGGTCCTAGGCGGTTTCGGTCTAGGCGGCCCCTAGGCGGCCCTTAGGCGGCCAATTTTTTTTAAAAATTCAAAAAAAAAGGGAAACAAAATTACATACTTACCTGCCGCCGTCGCCGCCGTCGTCGTAGTCGCCGGTGGTGGCGGCGGCGGCGGCTGCTGGTGGTGGTGGCGGCGGCGGCTGCTGGTGGTGGTGGCGGCGGCGGCGGCGGCTTCTTCTGTTGGTGGTGGCGGTGGTGGTGGTGGTGGTGGTGGTGGGAGGGGCGGAGGAGAGGGGAGCGGAGGAGGAAGGAGGAGGAGGGGAGAGGGGAGGTGGTGGGAGGGGAGGAGGAGAGGGGAGGGGAGGGGAGGGAAGGAGGAGGAGAGGAGAGGGGAGGAGGAGGAGCGGAGGGGAGAGGGGAGTGCTGCATCTGCTGCTGCTTCTGTTGTCTCTCTCCTCCCCCCCCCCTATATATATATATATATATATATATATATATATATATATATACACATATTAAAAAAAAAAATCGGCGCCTAGGCGCTAGTCGGCCCTCCGGCGCACCGACTCCGCCTAGCGATTTTTACAACATTGAACTTATTCATGAAAGAATTGACGAATGAAATGAAAATTCTTTTTGAGTTTGTATAGTATAAATGCAAAATTCTAAATAGGATTTATATTGTCTTCTTCTCTGCCTCCGACGTTGACGTCGACGTCGAATTGGGTGTCAACTACAAAAGTCTCATCGTCGAAATCCGAAGAAATCCACCCATTTCCAAAAATTAGGTATTTCTATTAATTACAACTCAATTGTTATGATTTTGCATTTCCTCTTCCTATGAGTATCAGGATCAAAGATATCGGCAATATCGACGGTTTCTGATAGGAGTATCGAAGTTTTTAGGTAACAAAAAGCAAATAATTACTAATAAATTATAAAAGTTTTAGAAGAATATGTTATGTATTTAGGGATAAGTTTAAGTATTTCATGTGTTGTTACTTAGTAGTTTTAAAATGTAATGAAATAGTAGTCACCATTGATGATTTGTTTACCTGCAATAGATTTTTTTTTCTTTTATATGTTTTTACAACCTTACTATGCTTTTACACCCTAGCTCTTTGGTCTTTTTCTTCCATATCGTTGCTGAAATAACTAGAAAAGAGGCACATAATGTCGACATTGATCGGTATCGAATCAGAACATGTCAAACGTATCGTAACGGTATCGGCCATATCCACTATTATAAAAGGCAGCCTAGGCATTGGAGTTTGTCTTTTCAGGAGTCTCAGTATTGACTAGTTTGTTGAATCAGAGGCCTCCACCATAGTCAATTCGAAGGCCACAACCACAAACATAATTCTTGAATTTCACGCTTGCATGATTCACCATAAGGTGAATTTTCTGAAGCCAAAATGAATAATGGAGAATCAATTTGGATTTTCTGTTATTTAGTTATTATAGTTATTTTATAACTATTTTAGATAGAGATAATTTTATCTCGTTTCTGGGTTATGATAGTTGTCTTAGAGATAAGGCTTTAAAGATTATATTTTCATTTCTTGAGTATATAAATAGTACTGGAAATTGCTGTGATACCCACTTTCGGGGTGGGTGTTTATGAAAAACCCACCCGCATGGTGGGTTTTATGAAATACCCAACATTATATATTTTCACGTTAAATATTTCAAGATTTCCTTTAGATGTTCTGTATTTACAAAATTGTCATTTTGATAATACCATAGCTACCCCTTCGCGCAAATTTGGTCATATATATGTATTTAAATTCACAAACTCAGATTTTGATTGCGATTTTCTTCTTCTTCTTCACGAGAGATCTGAATTACATTGCTCTCATCTTCAGCAGAGATCGCAAAGATCGTTCGTAGTTCACTGTGCTTTTCTTCAGTCGAACTCCGATCATCGCTCATCATCATCATCATCATCATCTTCGTGGAGAAATTTGAAGTTTTTCGACGATTAGGTCCTTTTAATGGCTTCATTCTGCAACGATTCAATTTGTTTCCGAAGCTCGCTTTTCTCATTCTTGAGCCTTTTATTTGTCTCTTTGGACTTCTCGGTTGTTTGCACTGATATAAAACAAACAATAATGAAAAGTATGATATCAATCAATATATACTTTTAAAAAAAAAAGAAAAAAAAAGATCATTCTCCGTGATCTTAACACAGGGAATTGTCATTCTCCGTGATTTTAACACGGGGAATGGCCATTCCCCTGCATTCTAACACGGGGAATGGCCATTCTACGTGATTTTACAATGGAGAACGACCATTTTTCATGATTTTAACACGGAGAATGATTTATTCTCTTGCATGTTAACACGGGAATAGCCATTCCCCGTGATCTTATCACGGGGTATGGCCATTCTCCTGCATTCTAACACATGGAATGGTCATTCTACGTGATTTTACAACGGTTCCGTGATTTTAACACGGAGAATGACTATTCTCCTGCATGTTAACACGGGAATAGCTATTCTCCGTGATTTTAACACGGAGAATGGCCATTCTCCGTGATTTTACAACGGAGAATGGCCATTTCCCGTGATTTTAACACGGTGAATGGCCATTCTCCGTGATTTTACAACGGAAAATGGCCATTCTCCGTTATTTTAACACGGAGAATGGCCATTCTCCGTGATTTTACAACAGAGATTGGCCATTTCCCGTGATTTTAACACGGTGAATGGCCATTCTCCGTGATTTTACAATGGGAAATGGCCATTCTCCGTGATTTTAACACGAAGAATGGCCATTCTCCGTGATTTTACAACGGAGAATGGCCATTCCCCGTGATTTTAACACGGAGAATGGTCATTCTTCTGTATTCCAACACTTTGAAGGAGGTCTTATAGAAAATACAACAGAAACATACAACATAAAAGATTTTAACAGAACATACAACAAAAAACATCACAAAAAGTTCTTTTATTAAAAATCACACCTACAAGGGTCTATTACAGATTCTTTGTGATTATATGGAAAGAACTCCTAAAGATCTACAATGGGGTTAGTCTTCACAGTATGATCGTAGGACTCCTTTGTGAAAACTAAGCAATTGTTGCTCTACACTGAATAGCTCCACAACTTCTACCCTTGCGGCAAGAAACTGCGGATAGAAGATGTGAATACAGTCGCCATCAAGGTCTGCGCCCACAGAACCCCCGAGATGCGCAGCGAGCCATTTCCTCGTCAGAGCAAACCACTTCCTGAAGCAGCTATTGGCTCGAGGCAGCTCCTGAGGCTCTTCCAGCCTAACAAAGGCGTGCAGCCGCTATGAGCAGGACAGAGAACAACCTATGGCTCTTCGGGTTGGCAATCAACCCAAACCCTGTCGTCAGGACCTCCAAGACCTCCAAGATCTCGCTCAGGTTCTAACTCCTCATGGTGGGCATTCCGGTACATCTCGACACTCATCAGCAGCTCTTGTACAAAGACACAGTTTCTTTGAACGAAGGGACCCACAACCAACAGCCACCTTGTGCAAGGCCATTCGAAGCTAAGTCTGGGTCAAGCATGGTGTTGGGAATGCCAAGAGAGGAAGATGCGATTCTTCATAAAAACTCTCCCTTATATAGGATGAGTGTGGTCCAAACCACAGGCCACGTGGCCGTCGGTTAAAGACTCCCAAATTAATGGGATGAACCTAGGGCTCAGTATAATGAATCTCAATTAATAGGTTCATTTTACTAAGTCCTAAGCCCAAATTAATGGGATGAATCTAGGGCTCAATATAATGACTATTCTCCTGCAGGTCATTCTCCGTCATTTTAACATGGAGAATAGAAATTCTCTGTGATTTTAACACGGAGAATGACCATTCTCATTCATTTTAACACGGAATATGGCCATTCTCCGTAATTTTAGCACGAAGAATGACAATTCTCCGTTATTTTAACACGAAGAATGACCATTCTCCTGCATTTTAACACGAAAAATGGTCATTCTCCGTCATTTTTGTCACGCCCCGCTCCCGTAGGAGCGATCGTCCTTGCTAAGGCGTGATGCCGCGTGAGCCTAGATTGCGCTCACGTAAGGCAGGTTCCATAACGGCCGATTACAGGCTAAGCGACGGGGTCGTCGTACGGAAGTCCCAAGCGAAAACATTGAAGCAGAACACAAGTCATAAAAATACTCTTTTATTGATATTAAAACAAAAATTACAATGTGGCACAAGGCCAAAGTTACAATCACTCAAGCTCACTCTTCCCACATTACAAGTCACTCTGCTCTCTCTCATCTCTCAATACAATTTGAGTAGGTCAGCGTAAGCTTCGGATAGGCGATGTCCATACATTATGTCCCGTATAAGTCCGGACTTCATGCGGCCGCGCGCCTCGAAACGCCAAGGAAACTCCATGTCTCGACGCATCCAAGCGAGCTCCGCGCCAACAAACTTCTACCTGTTCCTGCACATGAAAACTGTGTGGGTGTCAGTACTCAACTGTACTGGTGGAGTGAGGTCCTCGCTCACCCATACAAAACCAGCACGTTCATTTTTACTTTGTGCAATATAACCATTTTTTATTGTCTTTCTACTCTTGCCTTAAATTCAGTTTTAGGACAGACTCTCGGCCTATTTTGTGTCTCTAGACCATCTCTGTGCCTTGCACTAGCAACTTACTTATACCTTGCCTCTAAATCCTTCTCGTGTCAACAACGTCAACTTATCAAGTCGTGTTTGCCTTTCGGCCCATACTCAGAGACGCAACTACACGATAGTACCCAATTTCCATGTGACCGTGCTACAAGTCCATTATGCCGTCAACGTGGTCGTATCATGAGACCCATTCGTGTGTCCATATTGAGGTCGTGCCTCGCAACTCAGTATGACTTAACCATATTGTCGCCTCGCGGCCCTTGCTGCTTTAATCATCGACTGACCAAATCAAGACTTGTGAACTTAGTGTCACCTAACCAACTTTGCCTTGCGGCGATTCCTGACTTAAACTCGCAACAACTCAAATCCAACTTGTGCAACTCTATGCCAACAACTTAAGACTCGACACCACATCCCGTGCCGAAGCACGGTGTCTACGTTGCAGCCAAATCTTAGACCCAAACATTGTCTTCCAAAACGTACACACATTCAACTCGACACATTCCAAAGACATACACGCGGATAGCCGCTATATGCCGACTCATCTATATGAAAGGTCACTACCACCACAAGCTATCTTGGACTTATAGCTTTGTTATTCGGCGACCCTTTCAGCGCAAGTAGCGAGCCCTGCTAAAAGTTCCCGAATAACCTGAGCGATACCCCCAGCTCGGCTATACCGTGTTTCCACCTAGGCCGAAACGGTCCCACGGCGCCCAAGGATGCCGCTCGTGGAAACTTTTACCTTGTCGACAAGTTGCCCAATGACCATGTAAGACTCGACTCGAACTGACGTCTCACACAGTCATTGTTCTTCTAATGTTACCATCTCTCTCAGGGCCAAATTCAATACTTCTCACATCTGAGACCGCCTCGACGACCTATTGTCGCGAGCATTCTTCCTTCTTGTCCTATCATTTCATTCGACTCAGGAACGACTATTTGAAAGCCCTTCTTCCAACTCAATTTAATCAACTGTGGCCCGTGCCTTAAAAACACTAAGTCCGTGACATCGTGCCTTAAAACCAACTTGAACTCTATGCGACACCACCGTCCAAGTCATACTCTATATGACAGGCCTTATGATCGTAAAACCAAGTAATATCGACAATCGTAGAAAACACGGGACAGTGCTTAGAATGTCTTTGATCGCCTAGAATCACTTAGCCTAACTTAATCGTACATCAACTTGACGAGCAAAGGCTGCATCAAGCCTTGCGTCGAGGGAATGTGCCGTGCACGCGATCGACTTTGAACAACCAAGTTATTTAGGTGCCTAGACTTATGCCACAAGCCGCATGATGCAACTTAGCTCATGGGGCGAGCAAAGGCTATGCCAAGCCTTGGACGATGGGACCGTGCATGCTTTATCAAGCATTATGGGGACGACGTCTATGACTTAGGCTAACTCTTAGCTTTGTGGCAAAAACCAACTTTTTCCTTCTCCCAAGCCACGGGACGAAGGACCGAGTGTCAATTTCGAAAGCCATCGTGCAACACTTCTAAGCCGACCGTGGGACCTTTTTCTATGTTCTAACTCAATCGACCCGACTTGGGATTATTCCCTTAGCTATGTGGATTCATCTCTTTTATTATCAAACCTACCTGTGCATTTGAAAACTTTCGTTTTATTAGTGCGAACGCCAAGCTGAGGCAAGTTCACCAAAGCCACCCACCTGAGCGAGAAGTCGCCTCGACCGAGCGAGTCTTCGAGCAGCCGTTGCAAGGCTAAGTTCGAACACCGTCGGCGTTTCGATTCCTCTGATTGACTGAGCGGGACGAGGCACTACATCATACACCACTCAGAAAAAGTTTCGTCCTCGAAACTGACTGAGTACTTATAGACCACTTTGATCCAAGGACTCTCGTACACACTCCGCCTATACGTTTCTTTAATCCGAGCCACGCTCGCACTACTATCAATCTTTTCTTCACAACACAGTTTTCCCGTCCTCGATACTTTTCCATTCCTCAAGTCTCACTTGAATTCAACGTATCACTTAGTTTGGATCGTGCACATATCCCAGGCGTCCCCAAAATACATGCATTACAGCCAAGCCGCGTGATAGAGAATTCGTCATTCTCACTCGAGTCGCATCGTGCACATATTCAGGCGTCCCTGAAATATATGCATGTTAGCCGAGTCTCGTGAGTGGGTAGTTCATACTCTAGAATCAATTCTATCCATCCATACCAATCCTCAAGATCAATCATTCCAATGCTAATTCTTGCAACATGGACGTCTCGCCTAACCCGCTAGGCCATTTCTCAAGGCTAAAGTCAATGTCATGATTGGAATCATAGTTCCCCAACAATAATGCCAACACTGACCCCAATCCCAGGGTCAAACCAAAGTCGGTAATACGGAATTTTCTACCCAAGCTCGCATCACTCCGATTTCTAAACTTCGAGCACATATCTCCTATTCACAACCAGACATTCGTCGCACGGGGTCTGAGTCATTCAGCAAAGCCATCCTATACAGTCATGTTCAACCATTTCCTCGACATATCAATGTCGTTCATCCAACAAGCAACTTGCATAGTCTATCGTTTCAAACATATTCAATATAATCCGCCTATCTATTCCTCCCAAGTCAAGCACGCTACAACACGACTTGCCGCTAAACCACAATTCACATTCTATATTTCCTAAGTCGTTCATCTCAATTCACGTAATCGATCACAAGGTCGTCTAGCTCGACAATATGTTGCGCCCCAATCTCACGCAAGTCCGATTATCCACGGTGGGCATGAATCACCATACAACGCTCCCGCGGAATAATCGTTCTCATCGGAGCGTAACTCTTATTTTAAGTCTAGACTAATTCATTCTCGACACGCAGATTGGATGTCCTCAATCCTCAAGTTTACTCAATCATCAATCGTAAGTCCGATCAATCATCGAATCCATTTTCGCCTCAAACCACAAGTCGAAGCAATCCAAATTGCCACATCTTGATTTCTCGAGTTCGATCGTTCCCGCGACATGAATCACCATGTCCGCGTTCACGCGGAATAATCGTCCCCAAATCCGATGTGACGCATGGGCGAGGCTGAAGTTGCGCTCGCACAAGACAAGAACGTCGACATTATGGTTATCGGCGTAACCATCAAGACACGATCATTTTCATCCAACATTCATTTCATCAAAATCCCAAGCATAGCATCCATCGGAACAATAACATTTTGCATGATCGTCATTCCTCGAATCATAGTACCCCCGAGTTATCGTATATCGATCTTTGATACGCCTCAATACCATCAATGATATACGTAACCTGACGATCTTCATTTGCAACGAATTTCGAGTCGTGCGACTGATGCTATTGTACGAACCGGATAATCTCCTCGACATTCAAGATCAAGTTCGATCATTATCTCCCAAACCCGTTACATGTTCAATTCGTTCAAATCCAAAATCACGTATATTCATCCGATTATCTTAAGTCATCGAACAACGAATTTCCTCAATTCACGTTGCCTTATTTCTAACACAAGTCATCGAGCAACATCGATTCACATCCTTAGAGTCATTTTTGTAACTTCAAAATCACTTTCATGCACGCTATCGTCCAATCGTGTTAACTTTTCGCATACGATTCATATCGTTTTTTTTTATTCAATCTATCTTTTTCCTTATTACCTGAATTTCGCGCTCAATGGAAATTCCAATCCCGTGCACGTCGATTATAATTTCGTTCGAATCACCTCGTCAAAATATTCAAGATTATAACTTACTCAATGATACTCGATCTAAGGCTTTGCATACATGCGACGCTTGCTAGTAGACTCATTGGCAACCCGCATCCTCAATCGATCTACATCCCCGAGGCTATCCATACACCACTCAGAGATGAAGTCAATCAACAAATCCTCGAGACAATCTATGAATCACAACCGATTATTTCGAATTCTCGTTCGAGCCATTCCTTAAAAATCCAAGCACGATTTGCCCATGTCGCATCGACGATAATATCGTTCGATAGAACTTCTATAGTCATCCCACATTCTATGAATTGAGTCTAACTTATTGTCATCCGACACAATTTGAATCTCGCACTAGACTTTGCTAAGGTCGACACGATTCTTGGTGTATATGCCCAGTCCGACTTAGCCAACCGCTCTTTACTTGAACTTTTGTTCAATCAAATTTCTTTCGTGCGATTTTGCAAAATATTTAGACTTATTGTATGAATATCCAGTGGGGCATTTGAGAGAGAGCACACTAACGACATCAGTTTGCGGAAGCAACACAAAGTTAAAGAATTCAATCGAAAGTCCAAGGACGTAAAGTCGTGCTCTGATACCATTATGTCACGCCCCTCTCCCGTAGGAGCGATCATCCTTGCTAAGGCGTGATGTCGCGTGAGCCTAGATTGCGCTCACGCAAGACAGGTTCCATAACGGCCGATTACAGGCTAAGCGACGGGATCGTCGTACGGAAGTTCCAAGCGAAAACATTGAAGCAGAACACAAGTCATACAAATACTCTTTTATTGATATTGAAACAAAGATTACAATGTGGCACAAGGCCAAAGTTACAATCACTCAAGCTCACTCTTCTCACATTACAAGTCACTTTGCTCTCTCTCATCTCTCAATACAATTTAAGTAGGCCAGCAAAAGTTTCGGATAGACGATGTCCATACATTATGTCCCGTATAAGTCCAGACTCCATGCGGCCGTGCGCCTTGAAACGCCAAGGAAACGTCATGCCTCGACGCATCCAAGCGAGCTCCGCGCCAACAAACTTCTACCTGTTCCTGCACATGAAAACTGCGTGGATGTCAGTACTCAACTGTACTGGTAGAGTGAGTTCCTCGCCCACACATACAAAACCAACACGTTCATTTTTACTTTGTGCAATATAACCCTTTTTTATTGTCTTTCTACTCTTGCCTTAGGTTCAGTTTTAGGACATAGACTCTCGGCCTATTTTGTGTATCTAGACCATCTATGTGCCTTGCACTAGCAACTTACTTATACCTTGCCTCTAAACCCTTCTCGTATCAACAACGTCAACTTATCAAGTCGTGTTTGCCTTTCGGCCCATACTCAGAGACGTAACTACACGATAGTACCCAATTTCCATGTGACCGTGCTACAAGTCCATTATGCCGTCAACGTGGTCGTATCATGAGACCCATTCGTGTGTCCATATTGAGGCCGTGCCTCGCAACTCAGTATGACTTAACCATATTGCCGCCTCGCGGCCCTTGTTGCTTTAATCATCAACTGACCAAATCAAGACTTGTGAACTTAGTGTCAGCTAACCAACTTTGCCTTGCGGCGATTCCTGACTTAAACTCGCAACAACTCAAATCCAACTTGTGAAACTCTATGCCAACAACTTAAGACTCGACACCACATCCCGTGCCGGAGCACGGTGTCTACGTTGCAGCCAAATCTTAGGCCCAAATATTGTCTTCCAAAACGTACACACATTCAACTCGACACATTCCAAAGGCATACACGCGGATAGCCGCGATATGCCGACTCATCTATATGAAAGGTCACTACTACCACAAGCTATCCTGGACTTATAGCTTTATTATTCGGCGACCCTTTCAGCGCAAGTAGCGAGCCCTGCTAAAAGTTTCCGAATAACCTGAGCGGTACCCCTAGCTCGGCTATACCGCATTTCTCCCTAGGCCAAAACGGTCCCATAGCGCCCAGGGATGCCGCTCGTGAAAACTTTTACCTTGTCGACAAGTTGCCCAATGACCATGCAAGACTCGACTCGAACTGACGTCTCACATAGTCATTGTTCTTTTAATGTTACCGTCTCTCTCAGGGCCAAATTCAATACTTCTCACATCTGAGACCGCCTCGACGACCCATGGTCGCGAGCATTCTTCCTTCTTGCCCTATCATTTCATTCGACTCAGGAATGACTATTTGAAAGCCCTCCTTCCAACTCAATTTAATCAACCGTGACCCGTGCCTTAAAAATACTAAGTCTGTGACAGCGTGCCTTAAACCAACTTGAACTCTATGCGACACCATCGCCCAAGTCATACTCTATATAACAGGCCTTATGATCGTGAAAACAAGTAATGTCGACAACCGTAGAAAACATAGGACAGTGCTTAGAATGTCTTTGATCGCCTAGAATCACTTAGCCTAACTAAACCGTACATCAACTTGACGAGCAAAGGCTGCATCAAGCCTTGCGTCGAGGGAATGTGCCGTGCACGCGATCGACTTTGAACAACCAAGTTATTTGGGTGCCTAGACTTATGCCACAAGCCGCACGATGCAACTTAGCTCGTGGACCGAGCAAAGGCTATGCCAAGCCTTGGACGATGGGACCGTGCATGCTTTATCAAGCGTTATGTGGACGCCTCCTATGACTTAAGCTAACTCTTAGCTTTGTGGCGAAGACCAACTTTTTCCTTCTCCCAAGCCACGGGACGAAGGACCGAGTGTCAATTTCGAAAGCCATCGTGCAACACTTCTAAGCCGACCGTGGGACCTTTTTCCATGTTCCAACTCAATCGACCCGACATTGGATTATTTCCTTAGCTATGTGGATTCATCTCTTTCATTATCAAACCTACTCGTGCATTTGAAAACTTTCGTTTTATTAGTACGAAGGCAAGCTGAGGCAAGTCCACCGAAGCCACCCACCTGAGCGAGGAGTCGCCTCGACCGAGCGGATCTTCGAGCAGCCGTTGCAAGGCTAAGTTCGAACGTCGTCGGCGTTTCGATTCCTCTGATTGACTGAGCGGGACGGGACACTACAATTTTAACACGGAGAATGACAATTCTCCGTCAATTTAACACGGGAAAAGGCCATTCTCCGTGTTTTTAACACGTAGAATGTTAATTCTCCGTGATTTTAACACGGAGAATGACAAAAAGCTCTTAATTCTCTTCACATCAGCTCTCTTTTCTCTAACTAGGGTTCCAGTTGATGTTGATAATGATGATGAAATGGTGTTCCAGTTGATGTTGATGATGATGATGAAGTGGGAACTGATGATGACGACATGGAGTCACTGACGAGTTTTTGAAGGTTTGAAAATTTTGGAGGAGAAAACCTAGATTCGAAAGTGAGCAGCGTATGGAAGAAGAGGAAGAATCGAAACGTTTTTTTAAAGAGTAGATTTCGTGGGTGTTTTCAATAAATTAGAAGGGCAAAAAGGTCATTCCGACCCTCTTATATATTTTTCGCTAATTCTGGACACGCGATAAAATGTTATTTTGCGGTAGGTTTTTCATAAAACTTTTGCGATTTTTGGACATTTGATAAATTTTCCCTAAATAGTATGTAAGTTCATAACTTAATTCATGAAAGAATTGAAGAATGAATTGAAAATTCTATTTTTGAGTTTGTATGGTATGATGCAAAATTCTAAAGTGGATCTATATTTTTTTTCTTCTCCGTCTCCGACGTCGAATTGGGTCTCAACTACAAAAGTCTCCTCATCGAAATCCGACGAAATCGACACATTTCCAAAAATTGGGAATGTCCATTAATTGCAACTCGATTTTTATGCTTTTGCATTTCTATTATATTTTTTGTGATAAATTGATAAGAGTTGATTGTTTATATCAAGAAAGAAAATAATTACTAATAAATTATTAAAGTTTTAGAAAAATATGTTATACACTTAGGGATAAGTTTAAGTATTTCATGTCTTGCTTTAGTTTTGAAATGTAATAAAATAGTAGTCACCATTGCTGATTTGTTTACCTGAAGGCGAACTAGGCGGCACAACTTCTAGGCGATGCCTGGTGCTCGACCGATACCCGCCTAGGCACCCATCTAGTCCCCCAGACATCCGACTATGCATGTTTTTGCGTTCTAGGGACATTTTTAGCAATTTTCGTAGATTTTTTTTATTTTTATTTTTATTTTTTTGAACCGCCTAGGCAAGCTACACGCTAGATTGCGGGTGCCCGCCCGACTAGCGCCAAACGCTTTTCACAACCTTGGCCATATCGGATCAGTATCGATACCGCAAAGTATGGTTTACATATCACTTAAAGCTTTCGCACATATATAAGGGGGTTCGAAGTTGAGCAGAAAAGCAGAAAAGAATTAGGAAAGAAAAACCCGATTAAGGCTATATATATATATATATATATATATATATATATATATATATAATTGCTACACATGTTGTTATATATATATATATATATATATATATATATATATAACAAGAACAACACTCGTGTATACAGAAGGGTAATGATTATTAAAGCAATCTTCAAAAAAAAAAAAACCTATATTACTGCTTAAAGGAAAGTACGACACCTATGTTTCTCACAGGTATTAATGATGGCGAAAATATACTCTATATCTCAGAGTTTAAATATAATTTAAGCTTATAGATTTCAGATGAAGTAATTGATATGCAACTTTGCTTAAAGGAAAGTACTACACCTATGTTTCTCACAGGTATTAATGATGGCGAAAATAAACTCTATATCTCAGAGTTAAAATATAATTTAAGCTTATAGATTTCAGATGAAGTAATTGATATGCAACTTTACCAACCTGTGGGGAGGTATATCCTTTAGAACCAGGGAACCAGCAGCAATCATAGCTCCTTCACCAACTGTAATATTGCCAAGGACAGTTGCACCAGCTCCAATAAGAGCACCTTGACCTATTTTAGGGTGCCTATCTCCAATTTCCTTACCAGTGCCTCCTAATGTGATGCCCTGAAATCAAACATCCACGAGCATAAGTGATGATGGCTTTATAATTTACCAAGGAACCATCATGCCCCAATTAAAGAAGTGTTCTGAATGAATGAATGTTCTAATCCTGGTTTACTAAAGCAATGTAAGAGTAATGAAACGTCATTTTGAAGTTTGAACAATGACAAACAGTTCAACAGAGTTACAGAAACATATACCCCTTGTAGGAGATGATGGAGAAAAAAGAACAAACAGAAACAAAGACCTAGAAACTACAAGGGAGGGTGCAGGAAAACACGTATTTACAAAAGAACCATATCTGCTGCTTAACAGTTCATTAGTGCTGCCACAATTTGATCCAGACTTTTTGAAAACAATGCTTTCAAATTATTGGGTGCTAAATTACTATACACTATCCAGTCAATCCATCTACACTCTATAGACAAAGTTAACAGCCAGAAGTTCGTCTCCACTTTTTTATGTTTCAATCAAGTAAGGAATTTAGTTATAAACCTTGTCACAGCAAAAATCAGATCCACTATAATCATCTAGATATATCACACATCATTTCCATTCCAGCTGGCTAAGATGCACAAATAAGACCCGTAGTGTTTCTGTCTGTTAATGTTCTTTTACATATGATAGTAAGTTCAACAAAAATTAGAATTTATGATGGTGCATTAATTTTAGATCTTGATCCTTTTCAACTCACCAATTAAAGAAACTCAAAAGTGATTACCAGGTGCTTCTTTATATATATATATATATATATATATATATATAAAGAGAGAGAGAGAGAGAGAGAGAGAGAGAGACCAACACCTATGAATTATGACTTCAATTACAAACCAAGCTTCAAAATCTTCTTACTTGACAACAGGACAACAGACATTGTTGTTGACATTCAGCATCATTGACCATCTTAATGATATGTTTTTCATCATCATTAGGGGTTAGCATTATTCGGTTTTGGACCGAAAACCGAACCGAATAAGAGATTCGGTCCGGTTTGAAAAAAAATTGGTTTGATTTCAGTTTTGAAAATACTAAAATTTCTTATTCGGTTTTGGGTTTCGATTTCCGTCCAAAACCGAATAAGACTTGGGCAATTATGTAAATACCCTCAATTTTATGCATACATTGTAATTAAAATGCGTATATTTTGAAAGCAACAATTCTATTTATGCATTTTGAAACCAAACTTTGGTAATTTAACAACTAGTCTAACTTTGGACGCAAATACAACAAATGTGTATATAAAAATTGTCATTAAAAATATCATTTAACCACGATTCAACTTTGGACCCTACTCATTGCACAATAGAAATAGTCCAACCGAACAAACCAAATAAACTGAATAAACCGAATCGTTATTCTGTTCGGTTCGGTTTCGGTTTCAGTTTCGGTTTTGGCTAATTTTGGTTCAGTTTTGGTTTTGGATTTTTAGAATTTCGGTTTTATTCGGTTTTGACTATTTTGGTTTGGTTGAAACCAAATAAACTGAATGCTCACCCTAAACATCATCATCACCATCATCCAAGCCTCCTCCCATCAGAATGGAGTCACCTATGGAACATAAAATTTTCCGATATGTTCTCAAGTCTAAATATCAAGCTAGATAGGTTGAGTATTAGTCAAACTACAATTTTACCAATACAGTAAGCCAATATAATTCCACCAAATAATACCTACCATTACACAATAAATGTATCACCTAAACAGTTATTCCATGCTAGGCCAACAAAATGAGAAGGAGAAAATTCACCATGGGAAACAAGCAAGAAAAAAGCATACTTGCCTGCATCAGAGAAACCTTGTTCCCGACAACAGCAGTTTCACCAATTACTAAGCCAGTTCCATGATCCAACAAAATTCCTTCTCCAATTTTGGCAGCTGTAGGGGATTGCGAACAAAACGAATTAGAAGGAATGACCAATGCCTCCACACCCTAAATTCCACAAAAAATAAATGATCATCCATAGGTCATTGCACTGTAAGGGAAGAACTTTGAAGGAAGAAGGCATCAGAGCTAAATCATTAAGAGAAAAAATGGAGGAATAAAACCCACGTCGTTATTCTGAAAACAGTTTCATATGCAAGAGACAATGTTGTTAATATGCTATATTGCTGATAATAAGAAGAAAACCATGTTCCTCATCAAGCCTCAAATAAGAGCAGATTTACATGCTTTCGTAGAACTGCCTATGGCCAGTCCTAGAATATACTGTTCAAACAATAATTGGATCGAAACACTCTGCCAAGCAAGAGTTTAAGACAAAATATAGCTCAATATGTCTATTTTCCTGTGTTCACTCATTTTCCTATAAACAGATAGGAAATAAAGGAAGGATTACACAATAGAAAAACCATGTAAGGTTGGAAGTCAATTAGAAGAGCCTCTTCCTCATATGAAAAACCCTGTGCAGGTATGAAAGCTCAATCAACAAATTTAAGATGAGAATTCAAATAAGAAAAAACTTAGGTAAAAGAGTGTAAACCTACAATCATACATTTTAAGGGACACTTCCACAATTTTGAAAGTAGCACAAATAAATGACAATACAACAAATCAATTATAATGAGTACAATCAAATTGATAAAAGCATGAGTATTGATATTAGTGTGATGATCAATAAGAAGTGTGGTCAAACAAGAATGACAAGATAGATTGAAGAACTAACTTAAAGAATCGGACTAGTAAAGTGTCAGAGAAAGAAGATCATATAGAAGCCTATCGGTGGAAAATCATAAAGTAACAAGTTGCCCAAATCTCCCTGGGTAACTTGGAGATATCATTTGGTTAGAGGAATCAAGGAATCAGGGTCAGATTCCTACCAAACACCAGCTTAGGCACACCGGAAATTATATTTGCTCAATTATAATCAAAAGTAATTAGTTCTGTGTTTTCAGCTTTGGTTAATTCCTAGTTCCCTAGCTAATTTCTTACCAAATGACATTGGCACACCCATAACTTGTATTCCTTGATTACGGTAGAACATTCACAATTATTTCTATTTTATGGTTTGGTTTATTACTAAATTATTCATTGAGAGTGGAATTAGTTCCTAATTCCTAGATTCTTGCCTTGGATGTCAAATTGGTGTTTGATAGAGAAATTAAGGCCCTAATTCCTTCTCTCATCAATTACATATTCCCTAAATTACTAGATTCTCCGAGGAGTGCAGTAATGCTGGATTCACATGACTTGAAAATAACGTACTATGATTATCAGATAAGGAAAAGAATTTTGAGTTGAAAGATGGTAGCACACCATGATCAAATATGGCTTTCAGCTGTACTAACAACTTATGTTCAATCAGAAGAAAGAAGTCCTATTTTGATGGTACCTTTGTCGTCCTTAGTTTTAAAAAAGGGACATGAGAAATACATGAAAGTCACCATGTCAAAAGTCTATTAGATGTTGCACAAGCACATTCAGAAACAATATCGCATTCACATCAGATATATCTTGATTGTTGCTATTCATGAACTTGTTAAATATATCTATCTAGTCTTCAATAAAGAAAAGAAACAAATAAGAAAAGAGTAAGAAAAGAAGAAGGAAGAATTAAATTGGTTTATATGCCAAGGAGGTGTACCGTGGAAGCTATCATTAATCATTAATAAGAACAACGTAAAAAGGCTTATCATAGGGTCCTTCAAGGGATCATGTGGTGGTTGGAGAAGAAAGATATCTTCAATAGCTATATTAGATTCATAAAGATATATATGATGGCATTTATCATGAAATTGGTTTTGTAATGTAATTGAGTTTGTAATGTAATGGAATTACAATTACATTACCATGTTTGGTTAAAACATGTAATCAAACCATGTAATGTAATGTCAATTGTATTCATATGTTTGGTTTACCAAGTAATGTAATCGAGTTTCTAATTTAATATTTTTTAAATACAACATAAAATAATGAAAAAAAAAAAGTGGATCAAAGAAAAATTTCAAAAATTTAAAAATAAAAAAGAAAAAGAAAAAATTATAATTATAATAAATAATAAATAATAAATAATAAATAAATAAAGAAAAAAATGGTTTTGTCCTACTGCTTAAAAAAGACCAAAAATGACAAAAACGAAAGAACGACAAAAAATAAAAAATACCAAAAATGACAAAAGAACAAAACCAAAAAAACAAAAACCAAAAATGAAAAAAGCGATAAAAAATGAAAAACGACCAAAAAGGACAAAAAAATCAAAAATGACAAAAACAGGAAAAACCATCAAAAATGACGAAAAATGATTAAAAAATGACCATAAACAAAAAATGACCAAAAACCACAAAAAAGACTAAAAACGAAGAAACGACTAAAAACAAAAAAAAAAGAAAAATGATCAAAAATGACCAAAAAGGAAAAGGGATCAAAAACGAACAAATAAGACAAAAAACGACAAATAATAATAATAAAATGACCAAAAACAGAGCAAAAAAACAAAAATCGACCCAAAACAATAAAAAGAGTGAAATGACAAAAAACGAAAAAAAAAAACGAAAAAAAACGAAAAAAGACCAAAATTAAAAGGGGATTAAAACGAGAAAAAAACGACAAAAAATATTGCAAAAAAAGGACCAAAAGCGACAAAACAGGAACAAAACGACCAAAACAACATAAAAAGAAAAAATGAGCATAAACGACAAAAAAAGTGAAGGGCAAAAAAGGTGCAAAATCGACCAAAAACGTGCAAAATCGACCAAAAATCGAAAAAGAGCAACGATCAAAAAAAGAACAAAAATAAAGACGACCAAAAACGATTAAAAAAGTCCAAAAACGATTTAAAAAGTCCAAAAACGACCAAAAATGAGAAAAACGGCAAAAAACGAGCAACGACGACGAAAACGATAAAAACATGCAAAAACGATCAAAAATGATAAAAAAATGCAAAAACGAGCATAAACGATAAGAAATATGCAAAAATTGCCAAAAACAAAAAAGTACAAAATCAACTAAAAATGATAAAAATCGTGCAAAAACAGCCAAAAACGACCAAAGACGATAAAAAAGTGCAAAAAATGGTCCAAAACGAACAATATCGACCAAAAAACGATAAATAACGTGCAAAATCAACTGAAAACGATAAAAAAGTGCAAAAGCGACCAAAAGCAATAAAAAAAGTGCAAAAAGGGTCAAAAACGACAAAATGTACAAAATCGACAAAAAAGGTAAAAAAAAATATGCAAAATCGACACAAAAAAGATTAAAAAAAATTGCAAAAACGACAAAAAGTGCAAAAACGGTCAAAAACGACAAAAACGTGCAAAATCGACCAAAAACAATAAAAGAACGTACAAAACCGACCAAAAACGATAAAAAGGCCAAAAATCGACAAAAAACGAGAAAAAAACATGCAAAACGGCCAAAAAAAACGAGAAAAAAGGATTAAAAAAGGTAGAAAAATGGTCAAAAATGTACAAAATCGACCAAAAACAAAAAAAAATTGCAAAATTGACCAAAAACGATTAAAAAATTTACAAAAAAGCCAAAAGCGTCCAAAAACAATAAAAACGTAAAAAATTGGTCAAAACGGCAAAAGACGTGCAAAACCAAGCAAAACCGGAAAAAAAAACGTGCAAAAATGGCAAAAACGTACAAAATCGACCAAAAACGATAAAAAGACGTGCAAAATCAACCAAAATAGCCAAGAATGTGTAAAAACAAAAAGAAATCAAAAAACGGCCTAAAACGAGCAAATATGACAAAAAAAAACAAAAAAAAACACAAAAATGAGCGAAAATGACCAAAAACGAGATTTTTTTCAAAAAACGAACAAAACGAGCAAATTACAGCTTACCAACCTTCCTCTTAAGTTGTAATGTAATCGGAATTACATAGGTTTTATGATGTAATTGAATTTAGAAGAAACTGATGTAATGTAATCAAACTTGTAATCACGATTACATTACATCTAAATTTTTTTTGTCCAACCAAACACCCGAGTTAGATTAACAACGTAACGTCAATTACATTACGTTGTCTAATCCTACAAACCAAACGGGCCCTTAGTTGCACCTTCCTACTAGTTATGGATGGACTCGGAATGCACATTCTGGATGAGATCCACAGTGCATTTTATATGTTGATGTTAGTTGATGAAATTAGAAATTAGAGAAGGGTTAGCTTCTAAAATGTAAAAAAAAAAAAAAAAAAGGACAGATCCTTTGAATTCAAAATCTGATTTAAAACTAGGATGAAGAAAGAGTATATAAAATGTAGTCTAAGAAGAACTCAAGAAGAAAAAGAAGAATCCATATTGATGACAAGTAGATATCAATACTCCCATTTTCCGCTACTTTAAATCAACTATTCACCATGATAGAGAGGTTGTTCACGGAATTAAGGTATGATGTTTGAAGTGGAGAATACTTCTTGAGTGACTTTCTACAATTGAGGTGGAAATACATTTTAAACATAGGAGAAGAAATGAGTGTATTGGTGAGAAGTTCAAGGTGATACCAATTGAGGAAGATGTTAATGAAGAAAAATGGATACATCCATTAGGTAGGATGAAAGTCAAAGACACCAATAGAACTAGTGGTAGACCTAACCAAATCAGGATTGACACTGAAATGTAATGTTGCCTACTGTTATACAGAAGACCCTCAATAGAGCAGGATAGAATGAAAAAATTTATGTAGCCAACCCTAAAATACTCGCATAAAACCTTTGTTGTTGTACTAAAGAAATAGCTTGCTCCAATTTCAAAGTGTGTTGGTTGGATCCATTCTTTTATTGAAAGAAGAGTTACTAAGTGATGGCAATATACATACAATATAAACACAGCTGTATGAAGCACTAAGCCAAATTGAGACTCCGCACACATTTACTATGCAGTAGATTTCCACATGTAATTTGTAGTTCATTATGGTAAAATTGGGTTGTAGCACCGAATAGAAATTAAATGCTTGCTACAATTTTTCATCTCACATTGCTCAAACTCAAAGATAACTTGGTACAAGGTTGTAAAAATCACTAGTCGGCCGCTAGTCAGTTCGCGGGGACTATGAATTAATCGGATTAATTGGGAACTAGTCGGATTAATCGGATTAAGTTTTTAAATTTTATATATATATATATATATATATATATATATATATATATATATATATATATATATATATATATATATATAATTATATATATGCAATATATGCTATATGCCATCAAAGTATTAACTTAAGTATCCATATGCAATATATGTCCTTGGTATGCACCTTTTTCTGAATCTTCTTCTCCTTTGATTGCTTTTAGGTTTTTGAAATAACTGAATTTCGGATGGACTTTTGATATTTTTTATCCCTTGTTTTTGGAAACGAGGCCTAGACGGCCGACTAGGCCCGTCTAGCCGCCTAGTCGGCTACCTAGATCCGATTATTGCTTGAGCCGATTCTTTGCCGACTAGCCCTCTAGTCGAGTCGGCGAAGGCCGACTACCGACTAGTCGGGGACTAGTCGAATTTTTACAACAGAGCTTGGTACCTGGCCACAGCAAATAGACGCTCGCTCCTTTATCCATTCCCTTAAGAGAAGTGTTGGCAATAATGATGAACAAACACCTAAATGGTTTCAAGTTCCCAAATACACATGGATAAATACTTATATCCAAGTCAAAACTTGAGGAACTAGGAATTATATTGCTTCAAGAAATGGATTTGAGCTGATTGAAAGGGATTGTAAGATCTTCTGATCAAATCACTAGTCCCTTTTATTACATTCGAAATTAGTAGTAAGCAGTCCTGAAAAGGACTAATCCACCAACGAGTAAATGACCAGTTAGTCCAATCAATCGGGTGGCCGCCTAATTGAAAATTCCAGAGGTCATGTAATAGCGATTAACCAGCTGAGATATCCTATTAATCAGGTAAACGATCATGGACTGAACGCATAACAAAAATCGTTTAAGAATAACATGGGATATGAGGATACCAGAATATCACATATTTATCCACGAGATAGAGAGAACTAAACGACATACCAAGTCTTTGGCACCTTTCCTTTCTTCAAACAGTAGAAACAGGGATGATTGCCGACAGCGTTGATACAATATAATTTGGAGTACGGGTTAATAATAGGTTGCAAGTTTTATAACTCATTAGCTTTTTTTCAGGAGTGTGCAGAGAGGAGACTCGTGTGACTTGTTTAAATATCAATGTAGAACTAGCTCACAAGAAGCATTCTCAGTTCACTGGAAGGCCTTTTGACAAGATATATTACTTTGGAGGACAAATTTTTTATGGGCCTATTTATCTCCTGAGACTCACTTAGTGGCACCCTAGAACATTTTCTTGTACAAGAACTAGAATATCTTTTCAGATAACATGTTGAATCCCTCATAGAGTAACTTCAACACAGGCCAAAACATGGACTTCAATTTGTAGCCCTTCCAAAAGTGCTATGAGTTCCCAAAATAGCCTCTTTCCAAACCCAGTTTGCTTGAGATACATACATTAATGGACTCCTTAGTTCCTTACTCGAATTCCCTAGCGAGAAAACCAAAAAATATTGCTTGGCTGTAAAAAGGCTCATCCATCTGGATTTTGAGTCTTTGATTATCCAGTCTACCAAGTCAATCTGCTCAGTTTGCTCTCTCTCCACTTGTTCGGTTTGGTTAGCATATTTGAATAAAGCAGCACTCTCTCACCAAGCTTCATTTCATGTAATTTTGGTACGCAAACCCAAGTTGTCGTCACTGCACCAAAATGCAGCATCAAGAATGGATCAGAGTCGATCATGATCCCTGAGGTATTTGGCGAGATGGGGAAAATACAATTGGAAGGGGGTCATGAAGACATTTACCGGTATCGTGGAAGAGAGGCATTGGTGAAATGAGCATTTTATTTATTTTATTTTATTATTTGTTTCTTTCCAATTCAGAGTCGATCATGATCCCTGAGGTATTTGGCGAGATGGGGAAAATACAATTGGAAGGGGGTCATGAAGACATTTACCGGTATCGTGGAAGAGAGGCATTGGTGAAATGAGCATTTTATTTATTTTATTTTATTATTTGTTTCTTTCCAATCCACACTTTCTGCTCAATGAGTCTACAAAGACTACGAAAGTCAGTCTTGTTTCTGTGTCTCGTCACGTATTGGACACAACAAAACACTCCTAAATACATTAGGGCACGCCAACATCAATGCCGTGACCATGTCGTCGTGTCTGTCATGTCCGAGCAACAAAGGCAGCAGACAACAATGAAAGAAACAATAAGAGCAATCTGTTAAGACCTTTAGTGGATTACAGTGAAGTGAACATAGAATCTTTAGATGGTGGGAGAAAGGAGATTGTTTAGTAGTTCTCGTTTTTCTTACAAAAGGGAAATCGGATGGCTAAGACAATTTGTGCGCAAAGGTCAACCCCAAATATCAAATCTTGAGAGGTGGGGACAGCATTGAGTAGTTATCACTTATAGTTTCAATGAAAAATGAACATATGAAAGAATAAAGGAGAGCAAAAGTTAGGCTTACATCAGTTAAGTTTCTATATCATATCATTTAAGCCAAACCATACAAATCAATGTGTTGAACTTCAAACTAATTACTTTCAACTTTTTACTACCTTCTGGTCTTAATGTAAAGAATTGAGAGGTACCTGGATGTATATCCACAGCAAAAACCTACAGAAAGACCAAAATTGGAAATACATTAAAGGGTGAAATCTCTGATAAGTGATAGACAGATGCTTAATGCAGAACATTGCCATTTAAGAGAGATTGTTGGCTGTGCAAAATCACCTCACTTATTCGACTTTGCAATGCTAAGGCTAACACTTTCCTGCCCTGGTTCCACAATGCATGTGCTACACGATATGATTGTAAAGAATGGTAACCCTGAAAGAACAATATGCAAGCAATGATTTACTGGAGAAGGCAATTATGGAGCACCATGATCAAGTAAACACCTTGAGAAGCATAAATTATCCCAAAATTATAACTAACTAGACCAAGGTAAAAAAAAGGCATGCACTTAGATCATGTAGCTTATGTAGAGAAGACATAATGATGCAACCTAAAAATAAATCAGGACGGAAGCATACCTTAAGGTACAATAGTGCCCAACTATATGATGCACAAGAAGGATCCCGATCTTTAAATGCCTACAAAAGAAATTACATAATACTAGTTAGTTAAGGAATTCTGATATACTTCTTAATACTTGTAAAACCAAAAGATTTTTTTTTTCAGTAACCCACACAATTAGAGGTGAAACTAAGATGCCTTGTTACATGGCAATAGGATCACCTGGACATCTAGACGAATTGAGCGTCGAATCCCTCTATCATTCATCATCACATCATTGAAAATGTCCATCAACTGTGTTGCAAGTAGTGTTGGATTCTGAAGCCTATTAGCAAGAACAAATACCAAGGCCCGCTCCAAACAATCATGAGATAGAACACTGGCATACAAGAAGCTACTTAGCACTGGCTCCTTCTCAGCCTGAAAGATGAACAAATCTAGTAGTAAGAAATCACACGAGAAGAGACTCACTTTCTACTCCAATTAAAAGATAACACTAGTTACCCTCCAACTCCAACAATTAAAATATTACAAGAAAGCATTCACAAACAGATAGGCACTGTTGGACGTGGAATTGGATAACATAAGAATCACAGAATTAGCTATTTCCTGTAATCAAGCCTAATTATGTACTTCATCAACTAGTTCCTGCAAGTGCCAATTGGAAAACCAGGAATTATTTTATATCTTCCAAGACCACTAAAACCCACAATAATATCGAGACTGATACTCATAGGAAGGCTCTGAAACCGATAACCTTGATATCTTCGAGGCTCTTCCTTGTCTCTTGTAAATCGGGAGCTCCAATTCCCTAAATCCACCCTCATAGAATATAGGAATTAGCCAAAAAGTAGAACACGACAAGGAATTAAGAAGGTCTGACCAGAATCTAGGCATAAAATTCTTGACAATGCCAAAATATTGTTTAATATGATTTTTTTAGCACAATTAGACCCTAATACCAGTATCTACAAAACAACATAGGATCTGAACATGCTGACTCCATCACTCAGAATGTCTGCATAACTCTCACGTGAAAGCTACAATTCCCAAACAAGAGAAAGCAAACATAGCATAAATTGTGGCATTTGGTTATTACATTCTATGTTGCATGGACATGAATCCGACAAAAAGCATTAAAGACACCGATACAGATATGGTTCTTGTTTTGACATGTTCTTGTTTATTTGGAGCATCCATGATGTGTCTGATATGCGTCAGACACAATGGGGCACGGATATAGTACCATCGTCTTCTTGGAGTATTCACGGTTCCTAGGTTACACTTGGCCATACAAAATAGGAACAAATGTCGATTCAATAAAATTAAACTTCTAAATAAGCAACACAACAAAGCCATTATCCAGCAACTTGATTCTTTTCTTTCGTTCAAGCCTATTAAGGCCCACGTCCTCTCTAACACTAACAAGAATGATATTCTTCTAACTTTAATCCATATTTCTTTAGGCCTACCTCTGGTTCTAGTAGCTCCATTAACTACTTATCGCTCCTTATTGGAGCATCATTCAGTCTGCGTTGCACATGTCCAAACCACCTAGGGCAACTTTCTCTCATTTTGTCCTTAATTGGAGACACCTCTAATTTTTTTCATGAATACACATTTTTTATATTATTTTTAATGTGTTTTCACTCATCGATCTTAGTATTCACATTTCGGCTACACTAATTTTCTATACATGTTGCCCAAGATTCTTATCCATATAACACAATTGGACTTGTAGCAATCTTTTATCAGCTTCAAAAAAAGTATTTTGCGAACATAGCACTCCAGTAGCATTCCTCTATTTCAACCATTCTCTTTTCATTCTATTCATAACATCCATCTCAATCTCTCCATCATGATGAATGATTAATCCTAAATACCGAAAACTACTAGTTCCAAGTCTTTTGTCCATTCCATCTATATGTATTCTCTCATTTCTTTGCGACTCACGTTTGAAGTTATATTTCAAATATTTTGTATCATCCTACTAATTTCAGAACCTTTTGATTACAAAGTTTCTTTTGCAATAATATCTCAGCATCTAATCTTTCTCTACTCTCATCGACTAAAACAATATCGTCATCAAACATCGTACACCATGGAACCTCCTTCTGGATATGTCTAATAATTTTATCCATAACTAGCGTAAAAATACAAGGACTTAATGTTGATCCTTAATTCAAGCAAACAGTAATAGAAAATGGTTTACTATCTTCACCAATGGTTCACACGTTCATTGTAACTCCCTCTTACATATCCTTAATAGTCTAAATATAGCTACTAGGGTCATGTTTCTTCTTCAAGTTCACTATAGTATCTTCTTAGGAACTCCTTCATAAGGTTTAGCAAAGTCTATAAAACATGTAAAACCCTCTTTTCTCCCCAAATAGTTCCATTAATCTTCCTAATAAAGAATTGAGAAATTAAGAAACCAAAGAGGGAACATGTCAAGTGTTATGTTTAGTCTTATGTTTACTCCCACATCGGGTAGATAAAGAGGCTCACTCTCCACTATACATATGTAACCCATTCATCAATAAAAGGCATCCAATTATTTCTATTTTACATGGTATCATGATATCAGAGCCATCCATCCATCCCTTTCTACACTTAAAAAAAAAAACTAACCCTAGCCCCACTCCACCCAGACTCCAGCAGCCACACCACCACCGTTGTCGCCAACACCCCACCCGAGGAAACCCCCCCCCCCCCACACACACACACATAGCACAGCAGCCATACTGCCACCGCTCCCCCCCCCAACCCACGATTCCAGTCGAAGATCCTACCCCCACACATCCGACTTCACTTCGACCGACTCCTCCAATAGACGAAACCCTCCCGTCACGCCCGGTTCCGCAGAACCGATAGTCCTCTCTAGAGTATGATGCCGCGCGAACCTAGGTTGCGCTCGCGCAAGACGGGTTCCATAACGGCCGATTTCAGCAGCTTGCGACGGAGTCGTCGCACAGAAGTCCCGAAACAGAAGTATTGAATAAACAAAAGGAACACAAGTATTCGAACAAAATCAAATCTTTTTATTGATAATGAAAATAAGATTACAAGGGCAAGAAGCAATCTTGGACTAAATGTAAGACGGAAATGCTTCATGTGAGAGGCGCGATCTCCTCCGAAGATTCCAAAATACTCGTATCTGTAGTGTCCCGTCCCTACATCGTGCCCCGTTTTTCGTCCACGAGATGCACGAGAAAGGAACAATGTCGCTATCGATTCAGTCGGGACCGACTGAACAGGACCGATTGAATTAAGATCTTTTCCTCGTTATGGAATGGCTTCTTTGGAATCAAGTCCCAGATTCAGCGGATTGCATCTCGAGGATGGACTCTGCGGCTGAGTCGGGAGAGCCTCCCGTTGCTCTGCTTTTCATGCCGCACTTGTTTCTTTGGCTTTGGTTTTCTAAATACGTTTTCGTGAATGTTTTCGATAGTTTTTATGGCTTGCGTTTTCGAACTCCGCATTCGTATCGAACTCATTGAATGAGACAGTGTTCTAATCAGTTGCTCATACGATTTCAGGTGATTATTGCTGGGGCCGAGGTTCCATCTTGGAAGTCCACTTTCGTATCCTACGGACAGCGAAGGTAGTTGGAACTGATACGAGTGACGCACTTGCTAATCAATCTGCCTTAGGTATTGTTCGTAGTAGATTCGGTGGTGGTCGTGGAGGTAGACGTGATAGCCAAAATGCTAGCGAGTGGTCATGATGAAGGCCGACCACAAATATGTTTTAACTGTGAACAACAAGGACACTTTCAATGGCAGCGTCCCAAAACACATGCTACCAACGTTACATCAGATGCTCTGACAATGATAGGCTATCCGTGCAGATGACGACATATATCTATGCAAAATTCGCTGAATTCCAAACATAGCGTCATAGTGAAGCTTCTACATCTAGATCCACAACCGGATATTCAGCGACATATGTGGTAAAGTCGAAGCAGTTGGGTGATTGACTCTGGTACGTTTGATTGCATAACAACGACACAGGTATATTACGAGATTATGTATCGATAGGTCGTACGACTGATACTACTGTTGCGAATGGAAGTTCATTGAAAGTTCGTGGAAAAGAAAGTACCTCGCTTTCTTTCGGTCTGCCACTTACTTCAATATTATATACACCTGGAAACTAATTCAGTTTACTATCAATTAGTCAGCTTACTCGTGACTTGCAATACTCAGTAACATTTTTCCTGATGGTTGTGTTTTTCAGGACCTAAAGACTGGAAAGACTATTGATAGGAGCATATGGTTGGAAGCTTGTACATGTTTGACATGAATTCTTTAGTTACTTGTGCCGGCGTGTCTCGATCTGTTTGAGTTGCACTCTCGATTAGGTCACTCATCTATCCAAGTTCTCCAGAAAATATGTCAATCTTTAGATTTTTCAAGTTTCTTTTTATTGTGAGATGTAGTTTAGCTAAACATCACCAGATGTCGTATCCGGTAAATCTAAATAAAGTTGCATCGGTTCCTTTTGAGTTAGTGCATTCTGATGTATAGGGGGCTTGCCCCATTGAATCTGTGATGGATTTCAAGTACTTTGTTTTCTTTGTTGATAACTACTCGCACATCACCTTTGTCTACTTGATGAAAAATCGCTCCAAATTATTTGATATTTGTGCAATTTTTATGCGAAAATCAAAACTCCATTTGGAGTTCCCATTAAGTGTTTTCGGAGTGATAATAATCGTGAGTATTTGTCTCGTGAGTTCAATTCTCATGTAGTTTGACATGGCATCATCCTCTAAACTTCTTGTCCTTACACACCTTTTAGAAACGTGTGTTCTTATGTTTCATACATGCACCCCAGGAAATTTTGGCTGAATGTGGTCCTTACATTTTGCTATCTGATCAATCGAATGCCATCTTCAGTTTTCAATGGAAATACTCCATTTTCTCGGTTATATCCCAACGTATCGTTCTCTTCCTCTCAAAAATTTTAGATGCTTGTGTTACGTTCGGGATACTCGACCTACTCTTTCTAAGTTGGATCCGAAGGCAAACAAATGTATTTTTCTTAGATATCAGAAAGATCAGAAAAGATATCGTTATTTTTCTCCAACTTTGAAGAGGTATTATGTCTCGAGATATTACCTTTGTTGAATCTGAGTTTGCCCTACTCCCTCCAACCACCGATAATGTTCCAAAAGTTAACTCAGATAAGAACTTTTTGTTGTATCAAGTTCAGACCCAGCAGTCCCTCGTTCCCCTACCGAACCAGTCTTGTCTTCTAGTGGTCCGCAAACATCAACCTACTCGGAACCAACAGCACCAGTCCCATCGTCCCATGGTTTGCAAACATCAGCTCCGTAAGAACACACCATCAATAGTACCTACAACTATAAGTCGATGTCGTCATCAGGGTCCTCCTCCGACTCTATTGCTTCACCACCGCCTGATATATCGACTCGCCCCCATCATGCATGTCGCAACCATCCTTTATATGTTGAGAACTACAAAGGACTAGCGAATCCCGTTCAGTCCTTGATGACGGAGGGTCTCAAACATCCTAGTTGGCGTGCCGCTATGGAAGAGAAAATGGGAGCACTTCGGAAGAATCATACATAGAATCTGGTGGATTTACCTCCTAGTAAAAAGGCGGTAGGATGCAAATGGGTATTCACAATCAATGTGAAACCGGATGGCACTCTTGATTGTTTGAAAGCTCATCTTGTGGCTAAAGGATATTCTCAGACGTATGGAGAAAATTAGTTTGAAACATTCTCCCAAATTGCCTGGATGACTTATGTGCGTGTACACCTAGCCTTAGTTGTTCGCTGTGAATGGCCCATACTTCAGTTAAATGTGAATAATGTGTTTCTTTATGGGACCTTGAGGAGGAAATATATGTGATGCAACATCTTGGGTTCGTTGTAAGGGAGAGTAAAGTATGCTATCTGTGGAAGGCCCTCTATGGTCTCAAACAATCACCTCATGCTTGATTTGGCGATTTTCACATGTCGTTACTCAGTTTGGTATGTGTCAATCGAAGAACCATTCAGTATTTTACAGACAGACATCAACTATAAGGATATTACTTGGTGCCTATGTTGAATGACAATAATTACGGGAGATGACAACAAGCGTATTGTAAGGCTGAAAAAATTTCTTAGTGAACAGTTTCAGACCAAAGATATAGAAGCGTTGAACTACTTGGGCACTGAAGTCACGAAGGGAAAGCACGACATTGTCATATCTCAACGAAAATACATGATAAACATCCTAACTGAAGCAAGGATGATGCAAACAAAGGAAGCAACCTTACCATAGATCCAAAGGTAAAGTTATTTCCGATGAAGGGATATTGATGGCCAATCCTAACCAGTATCGTCGAGTGATTAAAAAACTCAACTACTTGAACATTCATGACTCGTCCCGACATTTTCTTTGTTGTAAGTATCGCGAGTAGATTTATGGCTTCTCCACGAGTTCTGCATTGGTAGGCAGTTCTCAGGATATTGCATTATCTAGCTCAAAATCATAGAAATGGAGTTTGGATGGAGAATCAAGAGCATACTCGTCTTGAGTATTTTACAGATGTTGATTGGGGTGCGAGCCTTACAGATCGACGTTATACATCCAACTACTCGGTATTCATTAGTGGAAATGTAATATCGTGGAAGAGCAAGAAGCAGAGCATGGTCTCACGACCAAGTACAGAAGCGAAATATTGAACAATTGCTCATGGCACCGCAAAAGTGTTATATCTGCGACATCTTCTATAAGAGCTAGGAAAAGAAGCAGAATCAGAAGCAGCTAATATGTGGTATAATAATCAGTTAGCTATCCATATTTTTGTATACCATGAACGGACAAAACACATTGAGATTGACATCCATTTGTTCATGATGAACATGAGAAGGGGTATTAATATTTTATCGTGTGAGAACCGGAGATCAAAAAGCAAATATATTTACAAAGTCACTTTTGGGCCCTTGAGTTCATTTGCCTTGTAACAAGCTGGACATAATTGACATCTATGCTCCAGCTTGAGGGAGGGTGTTAAGTATTATGTTTAACCTTATGTTTAGTCCCACATCGGGTAGATACATAAGTGAGAGGCTCACTCTCCACTATATAGGTAACTCATTCATCAATAAAAGGTATCAAATTATCCCTATTTTATATAACACTTTGATTGAGGCAGCCACCCCCAGTGAATTTTGAAATAAGACATGCCTCGGGCAACATAAAAGAAGTAGAATTACTCGCTGAAGGAATGGACAATAAGGTAATATGGTCCTACAAGGGAGTAAAAATGGAATCCGGTTGGTTTGGAATGCTATTAAAAAACACTAGTTGGCTACAAAAAGTTTTGGAGTAAATCTTTCACATACTTCTTGTGCTTGGAAAGGAAGTCCTTCAACTTGTCATAGCACCAAAATAATCATCTGAAACACTAATAAGTTTTTTTTCTTAATCTTTGCTTAATTACTCTCTCATATGGTTTCAAGGTATGGCTGATAAACTTAATTCTTCGATATTTATCACGACTTTGTATCTCTCTTATTTTTATATATATGGATACTATTATGCAACTTCTTCATTCATCATGCATCTTCTTTGTCCCTAGAATATGGTTGAATAAATTAGTAAAGTACAATAATCCTTTCTCACCTAAACATTCCAGACCTCAAAAAGAATATCATTATATCCTATCTTTTTTTTCATTTTTCATTTCTTTGAAGTTTCCTCAACTTCAGAAATTATAGTTTTACGATAATAGCTACATGACATCATAAACTAACTATGTATGCAAATTACCTTTCTATGGATTGCTCTCCTTAAAAACTTGTAAAAGTAACTCCACCTCTTCTCCATTTCATTTTTCTCCTATTAATACTTTTTTGTCATCACTCTTGATACATATAATATTACGTAGGTCTCTTCTCATTTTTCTACTCTTAGCAAGCCTATAAATATCTTTTTCTCCCCCTTAGTTACTAACCTCCTATGAAAAAATGTCTTAGATTTAGCTTCATTAACCACTTTCTTACGCTCCTTCTTTGCTAGTTTATCTCTTTCAAACTTTTCCTCAATTATAAACTTTTTTCAATCTTTATAGGAATTTTTTCCCTTAATTACTGTAATGCCCCGCTCCGCATGGTGCATTATGCTGAGTCGTTGACTCGAAGAGTTGCGTTGACCCGATTACGTATCGATGCGAATCGATACAAAGAGTTACGTTGTCCCAAGAGATGCATCGAGTCGAATAGTTACATTGACCCGAGGAACGCATCGAGTAAGATCGATGCAAGTGTTAAGTTGGCCCGAGGGGAAGCAGTGAGTCGGTTCGAAGATTCTAAGAAATCGAATCGACGCAAGGCAATTGACCGAATCAAATAAGTATTGATTTTAGTTGGTTTCGTGTGCAGGCTATACGTTTACGCTGAAATATTAGAGGTCAACATTTTGCCTTATTCAGAAAGGGGTCCGCGAAACCAATCGTCGCCTTGCGACGGACTGAGGCGTTGGCACGGTAAGCCAAATCGGACGTATAATTCAATGAAGCACGAAGTGCTCGAATGGCTAAGTCAGGAGAGTTGGCCGTGCAACGAAGTTATGAAATCGAGCCGCATCGGCTCGGCGAAACGACAAGGCGTATCGACTCAAGGTGGGAGGACATTGACTTCTCTTTCCTAATCCTTCATACCTAAGTAAAATATATCATTGTATGCTGAGTTGACCTATCGAGACCACGGGCGTGGCTCGATAGAGAGAAACATAGTGCGTGTCGAATACTAAATAGAACAATTGAAATGAAACGTACAGTAAATATACGAGTCGCTATGGAACATTGAATATAGCAAAGGCGAGCGCCTCGGTGCGAAGTCATAAGAACATGGGATAACTGTATCGACGAGTGCCTCAGTGTACAAGTCATTCGTGCCCCGCGCACGAGTTAGTATGCTAGAACATTGAAAGATTATATCGGCGCGAGTGCCTCAGTGCACGAGCTATAGAACATTGTATACCCTATCGAGGCGTGTCTCAGTTTCACAAGTTGGAAGAAAGGAACATAAGTCTAATGCGTTGAACGCTAAGGCGTAGAACATAGAAATACGGCTTCGAAGCGTGCATCGAATGCACGATGCAAGAAAGACAAATAACTATATCAAAGTATGCGCAGCAAGACGAGACTTGCAAAAGATGGCGTTGTTGCGACGAGGAGAACAGTTGTGGCACGGATGTGACAGAACTGTCCAATGTGGCATGGTGCCTTCAAAATGTTTATGGCCTTCGGGACGTTCGTTGATGAACATTGAGTTGGAACATTGTGCCAATTGAAATAGAGAGAGACGAATTTGCTTGGTTGTATGAAAGATAAGATGTGTTGCATGGTCAAATGGACTTAAAGATATATTGTCCGTGCACGGGTGTTTTCTTCCCTCGAACGTGGTTCGCAAGGACGCTTGGACCGTTCGGCCTAGGAGGGACTGCGGGGTAAAGTTGGTATTGTTGGTGCACTTCATGTAGACGGTTAGCGACCTGCTATTGAATGTGATAAGCCACTTACCAAGTATTTCGGGAGTCCTTTGATTGTTTGGGTTAGCAACCGCACAGAGTGATCATCGTCTTACATATTCGATTTAAGAAACATAGTCCATTCTAGCCCGGAAAGCTAGTGACCTTCATATAGTTAAGGGCGATGGGTTGAAAGTGCAAGGCATACATATATCCTGCACAGATAGATCCTGGGTCGAAAGTGCAAGGTACGCTCATATCGTGCACATATAGATCCGCATAGAGAGCACTTATAACATGACAGGAAAAGCTGATAGGCGTATTCACCTTGCGTCGGTGCAAGGACGAGTGCGTCGATGTTGGTAAGAAGTCACGATAACAACACGGGATTGCTATTGGTTGCCTGTTTACTTATGCGAATTGAATAATATGCTTGCCATGATAACATGCTTTACAGTCTTCGAATATGCCATGAACTCATCCTAAGGAGAACATAGGAAGAGAACTAAATTGTATGTTTGCATGAATCAATACAATACTAAATGTCGGTTTGTTAAGTGGGTCTTTGATCAGTACAGCGAGGACGAAAGTACTAATCCCCTACTAGTTTGCTAGCAGGTTCAGGGATTGGTCTGCTCGCGACGGAGCTTCGCTTGAACGCGTTGAGGCTTGGAATGCCAAAGCGTATTGAGACATGCGACCGCATTGACGCTCGGACATGCAACAGGATTGATGCGGCCGAGATATAGAAGGCATGATGTATGGAACGGTAAAATTCTTTGTGAGCAAGAGAGAACTTGAGTGTTGTAGCCAACCTGGCAAATTCAGTTGGGCTATTGAAAGCCTTTGTAATCTCTGTTCGAATATCAATAAAGAGAATTGTTTCATATACTTTGTTTTTCTTTCGTTGTTTATATCAACTCAAAGATAACCATTTGAGAACTTGTCATCTTGTCTTGCACGAGCGCAACTCCAGGCTCGTGCGGTATCACGCCCCCTGCGAGGACGATGATTCGGGTGATTCCAGGTCGGGGCGTGACAATTACCTTTTGGACTTGCTCGTTTCACCAGCAACTTTTTTCCGAAGTCCAACCATTGCTTCTAGAAACTCAGAGAATAATTTTGCTACTTTCTTCATACAATTTGACATACTATACACATAATAATATAACAGTATTAGTTCCATCTTTCTTCTTTTATCATTTTTATCCATTACTCCTTCCAAGATTCACCATCTAGTTATCCGTCTTTTGTCTATTGTAGTCTTTCTCTTCCATTTCCAATTACTAATATCTAAGACTATCAACATATGATGAATGGTTAAGCTCTATCCTGAAATAATTTTACAATCTGCATATACTAGTTTATCGACCTTCCTAATAAGAAAGTAATTTAATTGACTAATATTGGATCTGCTATTAAAAGTAATTAAATGTTCATAATCATAACCTCCATGGACATTATCATAATCATTTTTCTCCTTTTTAACGTGACCATTTAATTCTCCTCTTATATATAACTTTTATCCTCCACGTACTCCTTGAATCAAACTATCCATATGTTAATATACCCAGAAAAACGTTTAATAATTACTGCTAAATCTAGAAAAAAAAATTGAGAATTATAAGTACGTACTCATTGCTACACACCTCCAACAATTCAAAATGGCAAAATTCTAACTACAATAAAGGAGATAAAGCTAAAATAGTCAGCTTTCTGATGTACTAGTGAATCGTCTTTCATAATCAAGCCAAACATAGTAAATTTTGACAAAGGCTGGAGCTACACAGTTAAATATACAGAAACATCGATCTACGCCGGAATATAGAACAATTGACAATTCTAACTAATTATAGTACGCATTCACTGTGGACATATCACAAACAGTAAACTTGCTAAATTCCAACTAAAAAAATATAAAGCTAAAGTAGCCAGCTTTCCGACCTATCAATGAGTAACCTTTCATAATCAAGCAAACATAGCAAAATTCTGGCAATTATAACCCCCAAAAAAAGAAGTTTCTTAACCTCAGACTTTGCTTCGGCTTTGATGGAGTCCCAAATCGGATCCTCGGACGAGTCCAAATCAACGATGACCTTCGTCGAGTTCCGGTTCGAATCCG
Organism: Iris pallida; assembly: GCA_029216955.1. Lineage (NCBI taxonomy): Eukaryota > Viridiplantae > Streptophyta > Magnoliopsida > Asparagales > Iridaceae > Iris > Iris pallida. Next base: position 2,390,393 of record JANAVB010017399.1, read on the forward strand.
AGCTCCCCATGGCATAGATGGGGAAGATCCTCTCCGACCGGCACCTCCTAGAATCAATCAACTCACCACCAGAAGAAGAAGAAGAATAGGTGGGAAACGAAGAAGAGAAAGAAGACCTATGGTTCGACTTCACCTCCTTGTCGTCCACGACCTCCGTTAGGACGAGACAGGCGCAGCTCATCTCTTCCTCAATTTCTAGGGTTCCGACGAGGTCGAGGAACCCTAGAAAAACCCTAACGAAACCCTAGGGGGAAAAACCTAACGAAACCCTAGGAAAAAAAACCTAACGAAACCCTAGAAAAAAGAACTGGATAAGGATGAGAAAAATGAGAGCTGCGGTGGATTGCTGTCGACGAAGTATAACCGACGAACAAAGAAATTTTTAGATGCGGAGAACGGAAAACGCGACAGCAGAGAAGAACAAAAAAGTGGGCCCCGTGAAAAGCCCATTTGGTGCGAGAGATCTCGGCCGTTCGATTTGTGAGGCCCTTGGTGTATTTTCCTGTCGCATCTTAAAAAGGCAATTGTTAAGGGTCCGTTTGGATAGGCTTTCTGAAATTTTATTCTGAAAACAGTTTTCTGAAAGTAAGTTATAAAGTTGTTTTGGGAGTATAAAAATTTTGAGTTTGCGTTTGGTTACTTTCATCTGAAAAGTAGTTTTCTGGGAAAAAAAAAAATTAGGATTCTGTTTGGTAATAAAATTTTAGAAAATAATTTGTGTCATATTTTTTTTTATCATGTTTCCTGTATCCTCCATCTTCTCCGTGTCATGTTTCATGTGTCCTCCTCTAGTCAACAACGAGAACCGTGAGTCCATGTGTCCTCCATGTTCCCTGTGTCCTCCTCTCGAGGAGGGGGGCCAGGTCGACCAAAGCCATGTCGAGGAGGGGGGCCAAGTTGACCACGATCTCGACGGCGGCCTCACCGCCTCCAGGGTCCGCACCTCCTCCTCCCGCGGACCACCGCCTCCCGGGTCCACACCTCCACCTCCCGCGGACCACCGCCACCGAAGACCCCAGCACCGCCGCCTCCAGGGTCCGCACCTCCACCTCCCGCGGACCACCGCCTCCAGGGTCCGCATCTCCACGTCCCGTTGACCACGTTCGTAGCCCTAACTGACCTTCCAGTCGTCGGCGATCGATTGAGGGATCTGGGGGGTCCGGGTTGGCTTTAGGGTCTCATCGTCGGCGGCGGTGGCAAGGAGGCAGGGTCGTCGGCCGAGGAGTCGGAGTCGGGTGATGGAGAGAGTAGATAAGAATGTCGGTGGAGGAGAAAAGTACATGGGGAGAGAAGAGAAGCTCATCTCCACAGCAATGGATGGAGAGAGAAAAAAGGTGGGAATGAATTTTTTTTGGGAGAAAGAGTGTGGGGGGAGGGGCCCACGCTCCTTTTTGGAAAAGAGGTTTCAGAAAACAGGTTTTTGGACTTCTCCAAAAGTAGATTTTAAATGTTGGTGTCCACAATTTTTTTTTTCAAATGTGATGTTGTGAGTGGTCTTATCCAAACGGGATTTGACCCACCTTTTGTGTTAAAACTCAGAACGCTGAGTTATAAATGGTAACCAAACACAGCCTAAGTAACTGGCTGGGTTTCTTTGATGGGCCCGTGTCAAATTATACTCTTGGCCGATAACCAATTTACAAGTTTGATCCCATATAGTGGGACATACAAGTCAACTAGGGGTGGCAATGGATCGGTCCGGCCTGGATCGTATCCTAGTTGAGTTATTAAGGCTTAACCCAAATATGAAGCGTTTATGTTCAACTTGTTTTAAGTCAAATTCGACCCGTCAATAAACAGGTCAACCAAATCCTACAGCCTAATATAGGGTCTGCTTGGTGTTGGAATGTTGGTCTTTGCATTAAAAATTTTAGTCCCACATCGGCTAGGCCAAAAGAAATATATCTCTATATATAAGCTATGCTTATTTAGAGATGCATAAGTGGTGTGGAGGTGCACATGGGTGTGCCATGTAGGGGTATTTTTCTAATGAAAAAAAAAAGTCAAATCAACAAATGAAGCATTAATGTTTTTGCTCTTGGAAATTAATTTTCAATGGAGCTAGCGACTCGGGCTCGAGTTCGGGCTCATGAGGCGTAATGTGGCGTTTTGTTGGCGCATTTTGCACTTAGCACGCGCCAGATGGCGCAGCAGTCGCTAGGCGCATAGTGTGCTTAAGTTGCACGAGCCTCTTGCGCAGCCGTTCACGCGCCAGTTCGCGCTGCCCGTTTGCGCGGCCAGTTGGCGCAGCCAGATGGTGCAGCAGTATGCACAGTGGTTGACGCGGTGCGCGTATGGCGCAGGTGGCGCGCACTGTGTGCCAGTTGGTTCAAATCGTGTCTGTACACGATTTGAGCAGTTATAGAATGTTCGGGGCGATTTCTTCCCACGTTCTGAACATTTTGCTAACTGGATAGTTGTAGTGCGGCCTATATAAGCTTCTCTGTTTTCTCTCTCTCAGAACATAGAATATAGAATAGACAAGTGTTTCTTAACACAATTCCACAGAATGACAGAGAGAATAGAAGAATAGCACCAATGCCACTTAGCGTAGGAGTTCGTGCGCCTTCCGATGAGTCAGAAGAGCAGAGTGTTTCAAAGTTCTCTGTCGAACTTGCTAGTTCCTGGAAGCTATTCGTTTGGGGTAAATTAAGCTTTGAACAACAGTGATAATTCACCCCAGCAGGCTGTTCTTCCATCTATCGCCTGTCATCCACTTCGTTGTTGCTGCTAGCAACTCGATTTGTACTTTCTTTTTAGAAGTACTATAATCCTTTGCTGCTGTTAAGAAATCTTCTTATATTTTTGTAATCCAGAATCCTCCAAGGATCTTTGTCAAGCACCTTCTTTGGAGTGTTGCTAGTAACGTTATTTTTACAATCGTTTTATTTTCTCAGTTTTTTATCGAAAATTACGCCCCGCGACTAACAATCTCAAAGCTTAATTGAAAGATAGAAAACTTTCGTGCTTCGCTAGTCAATCCTAACTTCTCAAAGTTAGAGCAATTTGATGGTGAGTATTATCAAATCTGGAAAAGAAAGGTTTTCCTCAATATTCAGTTCTCTGATGTACATGCTGTTTGAGGAGGAACATACTGTTCCAGAAACTGGATCTGCAGCCACAATTTCTGCGACTACTAAGAACCAGGCCAAGTGGAGAAGGGACAATAGCATTTGTAGGCTTATGATCCTAAATGCTATGGAAGATTCCCTTGCAGAATCATATTCAAAGAAGACTATTGCCAGAGAGATTTGGGAGTCTCTGAAGAAATTGTACGAAGATGATAAGAACTGTAGCAAGATATTTTTAGTTGAAAAATGTCATACGTGGTTGTTTGAAGACGAGAAGCCAATGCTGCCGCAGGTGAAGGAGTTCCTGAAGCTATGACAGAAGTTGGAAGACGAGACGATGCCCCTCCCCGACAAGTTTGTTGTTTAAGGGATCGTTTCTAAGCTTTCCGCTGGATGGAGCAAGTTCTATGCAAACATGCATAGGAAGAAGTTGGAGATCAGTCTGGAAGATCTCCTGCAGGAAGTCTATGTTAAGGACCAGATGCGGGCTCAACTGAAGGTGGACGCACTGTCCAAGCAATTTGCTAACGTCAATTTGGTTCATACCAAGGAACCAAGGGAAAAGCATGTGGCTTCCCACAGCAAGAAGAATGACCCTAACAATCTGAACGTGAAGGGGACTTCCTTCAAGCAAAAGAAGGCAAAGTCTCAGATGTCTTGTTTCAAGTGTGGCAAAAAGGGACACTTCAAGAGTGAATGCAAAGCAAAGACCAAGCAATCAGAGCAAGGTGAGTCTAGCAAGATTTCTATGATCACTGACGTTGTTGTAATGATTGTGCAGGTCACTGCAGTAGGGGATGACTCTGACTGGTGGGTATACACTAGAGCCACATGCCATGTCTGCTCCAGTAAGGAGTAGTTCACCACCTATACACCAACTTCTGAAGTGGTTATGGTGGCGAACCAGGCACAAGCTGAAGTGCTCGAGATCGGGATAGTGGTTTTGAAGCTGACTTCGGGGAAGTCTCTGATGCTTCTAGGTGGGAAGCATGTACATGTTATCGCAAAGAACCTGATCTCGGGATGCCTACTCTGCAATGCAGGCCTCAGGATGGACATCAATGATGGCCAGATGGTGATGTCCATTAAGGGAACATATTTCGGGAAAGCTTTTTGTACCGAAGGAATGTTCAAAATTCAGCTTGTAAAAAAGTCCAATGTAATTAATGCAATCACTCCTTCTGCTTATACTCTTGAGTTGTGGCATAATAGGCTAGGACATGTTTATTGTAAACGAATAAACAGAATGTCTAGTCTGTGACTTATCTCTAAGTGTGGGAATAAGGTAGAGAAATGTGAAGTTTGTGCTCAAACGAAGATCACAAGGAAACCCTTTCCTCAGGTTAATCGAAGTACAGATCTTCTGGAGTTGGTACACTCTGATATCTGTGATTTCAAACAGTTCTCTACAAAGGTCGAGATGAAGTATTTCATAACCTTCATCGATGACTTCTCAAAGTATGCGTTCGTCTACTTGCTGAAAGCCAAAGACGAAGCATTCGAGAAGTTCAAGGAGTTCAGGGCCGAGGCTGAGCGACAGACTGGACAACAACTCAAGAGAATAAGAAGTGATCGAAGTAGAGAGTACATGTCTCATGAATTTGTATCGTTCTGCAAAGAACATGGAAGTGTCAACGAGACTACGGCTTCATACTCTCCTTAATCAAACGGAGTAGCAGAGAGGAAGAACAGAACGTTGACAGAAATGATTAACTCAATGTTGTTGACTGCGGGTCTTCCAAAATGCTACTGGAAAGAAGTTGCATTGACGACTACTTTTATTCTAAATAGAGTGCATCATGCAACTTCAGACGTTATTTCTCATGAACTCTGGTTCAAGGTCATACCTAACTTGAATGTCATTCGAGTGTGGGGGTGTCTGACATGTATGAAGCTTCTAGATCTAAAGATTCAGAAGCTTGGAACAAGGACTACAAAGACGATCTTCTTAGATTATGCCGAGAAGAGTGATGCTCGGAGATTTCTTGATATTGAGTCAAATCATATTATTGAATCTCGCGACGCAGAATATTTTGAAGACAAATTTGCAAGGCACAAGAACATTGTTCTTGCGGATATTCCAGAGAAAAATGAGGATGCGCAGGAAACTGAAGTTTTCAATAAGGATGTAGTCCAAGAAGATGTTGTTGTTGAAACAACGGTTGAATCAGAACTAGCTGAGCCATCAGCTAAGCGTGTGAGGAGGCCGAAGGACTTTGAAAATGACTTTGTCACCTATCATGCGAAAGTAGATCCGCTTACCTATGATGAGGCGGTGAAGACCAGAGATGCAGTTTTCTGGAAGGAAGAGATCGACAATGAAATTAATTCCATCAGTACCTCAAATAACACTTGGGTGTTGGTTGATCTTCCTGAAGAAACGAAACCCATCGGATGCAAATAGATCTTAAGAAGATGAAAGCAGACGGAACTATTGACATGTTCAAGGCTAAGCTGGTAGCCAAGGGGTTTTCTCTGAAGTAGGAAATCGACTACTTTGACACGTATGCTCCAGTAGCCCGGATGACCACCATCAGAATGTTGATTGCTCTTACAGCAATATATAAGATGGTGATACATCAGATGGATGTGAAAACAGCTTTTCTAAATGGCGAGCTGACCGAAGAGATTTATATGCAACAGCCAGAAGGATTTGTCGTCAAGGGTCTTGAAGACAAAGTCTACAAGTTGGTAAAATTCTTGTATGGTCTTAAACAAGCTCCCAAGATGTGGCATGAGAAATTTGACAAGGTTATAAGGTCAAATGGCTACATGGTCAGCGAGACGGACAAGTGTGTTTATACAAAGTTCACTGATGGAAGAGGTGTGATAGTTTGTCTGTACGTGGACGACATGCTAATCCTAGGTACGGATATGGGCTGTGTCACGGAGACAGAGAAGTTCATCTCGAGCAAGTTCAATATGAAGGACTTGGGGGAAACTGATGTGATCTTAGGGATCAAGATTATCCGGACAGACTGCACTAGCGCTGTTACAGTCTCATTATATTGAGAAGATGATCACACGCTATGGGTATTAGGATCTTCCAGAGATTGATACGCCTTACAGGTGTGATCTGAAGTTGAAGCCTAATTTAGGAAAAAGTGTCAGGCAGCTAGAGTACGCAAGCGTTATCGGGAGTTTGATGTATGCTACTACTGCCACAAGCCCTGACATACCTTTCGCCGTTGGAATGCTGAGTCGTTTCATGAGCAACCCAGGCATTAAGCATTGGAAAGCTGTAAAATGGGTTATGAGATATCTCAAGAAGACTCAGACGTATGTACTACACTACAGCGTAGATCCATCGGTAGTGGAAGGCTTCAGTGATGCCAGCTGGTGCTCAGAGGTAGAGAGCGAGAGGTCCACAGGTGGATTCATTTTTACAATGGGTGGAGCTGCTATATCATGGAAATCGAAGAAGCAAACTATGCTCTCGCGGTCATCCATGGAATCTGAGTTCTTTGTACTTGATACCGCAGCGGAGGAAGCAGAATGGTTTCGGGAGCTCATGTATGATCTTCCAGTGGTTGGGGCACAAATACCGGCAATACCGATATACTACGACAACCAGGCGACTGCGGCGGTGGCATCAAATGACCTCTTCAACGAAAAAAAGAGGACTGTGCGGTTGAAGCACAGGGCAGTACATGATCTCATCAAGATAGGTGTTATTGCAGTGATTGATGTTCGGAGTCAGGAAAATCTGGCGGATCCGTTCACCAAGGGCCTCAAGCGCCAGCTGGTCGATGACACAGCAAGTAAAATGGACTTGAAGGCATTCTGATATTGTGTTATTGTATTCCTACCATAAAGTTTTATGCTATTAGTTCAAAGAGAAATCTATTAGGCATCTAGCTTTTGGTTCAAGGAAGGACCATTAACCGGAAGAATATCAGGAATGGTGGGTACATGTCCTATAGGGCATGGAGAGGTTACGGACCTACAACCACTGTTGTCTACTGTTATTTTCTGCAGAAAATGGTTCCTGTGGAAAGGTTGGCTTAAACGCCTTAATGAGTTCTCAGTCAGAGTGAATGCCTGGTGTGCTTACAGGAAGCACAGTCGCACAGTACTACAAGGAGTGAAACTCCATGCTACAGTAGGGTGACTCCACCATGAGGTTCCCGAAAGGGTTGCGAGCCAAGTCACAGCGGCGTAGCACCGCAAATAAGCAGGTAGCCTAATGCTATATGATAAAATTAAAGAGGGGTAGTCAACACTACAAAGGGAAGGTATTCTTCATGTTACAGTGGCATGATACCACGATGAGGTACCCAGATAGGGGTAAAGCTTCGGCCTTGCAAGCCATGTTGTTGCGGCATAACACTGCAAGGAAGCCTAAGGCTTCATGCTGGGTAGTATGACACTACAAAAAGGCGATGACATCATGCTGCATTAGTATAACACTACGATGAGGTTCCCGGTAGGGATAATGTCTCGGCTTTAGGCCATGCCATAGCGGCGTAGCACCGCAAGGGAAGCGCAAGACGCTTCACGTAGTGCCCCACTTTCGATAGGCGACGGACTTCGTAATATGCTTGCGCCGAGTCAGATCGGTCGGGAACTTAGATGGCCATCTGACTCGATCACTGAGCTTGATAAACAATAACACCTTTCGGCATCGATCAAATCGATTTGGACGAATGTTACGAGAATCGATCCAACTAATGGAACGACTTCTGTTGGAATAAGTCCTAGATACAGCGGCCTACGTCTTGGTGAGTGAAATCTATATAAGAGTCCCTTCGACGGGACCACACTGCTGTATGGTTTTCTTGGAGCTTTTGCCGCTTGGTTTTGATGAAAGTGCTTTCGCGTCGTTTTCTGAATGCAATCTATGAATTTCGAAGCGAAGGAATAAAGAAGGAATGCTAACTAAGTGTTGGTGCCATTGTAGGAGCTCGCATAACTAAAACTTGAACGTTGCGAAGTGCTTCGACGGTCGGCATGATCAAAGTACTTGGTGGGTGATTCGGTCCCTTGTTTTCTACTCTGTCCCGCAAACGAAATTCCTTTGCCGCGAATTCATTCAAATCGACGATGCCAAGTTAAATGCATGCCAATCCACTAAGGTCAAGAACTCGAGAAAAATGTATCGATTCAGAGTAATCTACTCTAAAAATATAAGTTTCGCACATAAACGAGAAAGTTTAAGGTTCTAGTAAAAAAATAGACTATTTCACGTGCTGCAAAATAATATAAAACGTCGATCATGGGTTATGATACCTCAGGCAATTTGGTGCCTACGGGACGCTAAATCGGAAGTACGACTTTGGGGAAAATAAATCGTTGCATGAGTTGGGAGAAATGATAATGTCGTTCAATACTGTCCGCGCTATACAAATTTGTTTGCATATATTAAACTGTTCATGCATTGGCATGGTCATTGACAGCTTGTGCACAAGTTTGATTTTCCTCGAATCGGTATCCGGGGCATCGGTATCGAATCTACCTAGGGGAATAAATAATCGTGCTTCGGCACTGATGCATTACGGGACCATCAGTCAGGCTTGCAACCTAGACTGAATCGGCCAAAATACTGTTGAGATAGTCCCAAGTGGTGTGTAACACCAGTGACCGCACATATAAGATAGTAGAATGCTTACCTATTGTCTTATACAGGTAGTAAGTATTATCTCTATTTTTATGCAGGAACGAGCACGGCCGTGGTAAGAACTGGAATAAATAGTTATGTTTTACTGTATGCTTTATTACTTCAAAGATGGCTATCGATATGAACTGAATTCATTTAGTTCTAAATAGAAAGAAAACTCTAAAGCATGCCTACCTTAACAATCAGAGTCGGTTTAGACAAGTGGGTTCGTCTCGTCCACTTAGCAAGTGTGCTAACCCCCTCCCCCAATTCCCGAGGTACGGCGGGAGCTCTAAACTGAAGCTGAAGTACGGAGAGGCGTTTTGAAGCTCTTCATATTTCCAAAGTATTTTGAAGCCAATTTAATCGAAGGCTTATGTATAAAGGGGCGAATGTATGGAACGACAAGTGTTAGTTCAGGCAGCTTGTCGAGTATATTTCTGTTGTTTCAATCAATGTAGCCGCAACGACATCCAATGTAATTACGACTTGCACTTCGTTGCAAGCTATGAATGAAAAGCATATTTATATCTTCCTAAACCGCGTCTTATATTCTGATGTGATTTGTGAAGTTTCAACTTGGTGTTTTAATATAATAATTAATGTAACGTTCTTACCCTTGTACGAGTGCAATTCCAGACTCTTACGGCATCACGCCTTAGCGAGGACGATCGATTCGGCATAATAACACCGGGAACGAACGATTTGTCGACTCGGGGCGCAACACTTTATGCTCTTTAATAAAGAACTCACCTATAGTGTATGGACAGAGATAGCAGGCCGTCTCTTGAGGGTAAACTTGTAGACGTCCAAAATTATACACTAAAACCAGGCTAGCACAGGGTCTTTAATATGCAGCCACAAGCACATGTAACTACATTATATGAGTGGAAAGAATTTCAGCTATGGTGCATAAATTAAGGCTAAGATTTAAGTCGTCAGCGACATCTCTCCTAATGCATGATGCACAGTTACTGTGGGGAATACTCAAATACATATATAGAGATATGTGGGAGATTGTTGAGATTTTGGCCTTTGTATTAGAAATTTTAGTCCCACATCGGCTAGGCCAAAAGAAATGTATCTTTATATATAAGCTATGCTTGTTTAGAGATGCATAAGTGGTGTAGAGGTGCACATGGGTGTGCCATGTGGAGGTATTTTTCTAATGGGAAAAAAGGCCAAATTCCTAACAATTAAGCATTAATGCTTTTTGCTCTTGGGAATTAATTTTTAATGGAGCTAAGCCCCGTAGGGGCTTAGCGACTCGGACTCGGGCCCATGGGCTCATAAGGCGTAATATAGCATTTTGTTGGCATACTTTGCACTTAGAACGACAGCATCGTCGCTAGACGTATAGTGCACTTAAGTTGCGCTCATTGTGCGAGCTTCTTGCGCAGTCGTTCGCGCGCTAGTTCGTGCTGCTCGTTTGTGCCGCCAGATGGCATGCCAATTGGCGCATCCAGATGGTGCATTCTACTGGGGTAAATTATCACCGTTGCTCAAATCTTAATTCTCCCCACACGAACAGCTTCTAGGAACCAGCAAGTTCGATGGAGAACTTTGGAACACTCTGCTCTTCTGACTCCTCGGAAGGCGCACGGACTCCTGCGCTAAGTGGCATTGGTGCCATTCTTCTCTTCTCTCTGTCACTATATGGAATTATGTTAAGAAACACTTGTCTGTTCTATGTTCTATATTCTGAGAGAGAGAGAGAGAGCAGAGAAGCTTATATAGGCCGTACTATAACTGCCCAGTTGGCAAAATGTTCGGAACATGAGAAAAAGCTGCCCCAAACATTCTGTAACTGCTCAAATCGTGTACAGACACGATTTGAACTAACTGACGCACAATACGTGCCACATGCGCCATACGCGCACCGTGTGCACAACGCCACTAGTGCAACGTCTGTACCGCGTGCATCTGCGCCACATGCGTACCATGCAACCAATGCAACCTGTACCACCTGTAAAACCTATACAACCAGTACAACCTGCACCACCAGCGTAACCTGTGCCACTTGCGCAAGTGGCGCAGGTTGTACTGGTGGTACAGGTTGTGTTGGTTGTGCAGGTTGTGCAGGTAGCGCAGGTTACACTGGTTACGAGATGTGCATGTGGCGCAGGTACGCACGATGCGCACGTTACGCTGGTGGCACTATGCGTACGGTGTGCGTATGGCGCAGGTGGTGCACATTGTGCGCCAGTTGGTTCAAATCGTTTCTGTGCAATGATTTGAGCAGTTGCAGAATATTCAGGGCGGTTTCTTCCCACGTTCCGAACATTTTGCTAACTGGGCAGTTGTAGTGCAGCCTATATAAGCTTCTTTGCTCTCTCTCTTTTAGAACATAGAACATAGAATAGACAAGTGTTTCTTAACACAATTCCATAGAGTGACAGAGAGAAGAGAAGAATAGCACCAACGCCACTTAACGCAGCCTTCGGAGGAGTCAGAAGAGGAGAGTGTTCCAAAGTTCTTCGTCGAACATGCTGGTTCCTGGAAGCTGTTCGTGTGGGGCGAATTAAGCTTGGAGCAACGGTGATAATTCACCCCAGCAGACTGTTCTTCCATCTATCGCATGTCATCTACTTCGCTGCTGCTGCTAGCAACTCGATTTGTACTTTCTTTTTAGAAGTACTATAATCCTTTGCTAATGTTACGAAATCTTCTTAGATTTTCCTAATCCAGAATCCTCCAAGGATCTCTGTCAAGCACCTTCTTTGGAGTGTTGCTAGTAACGTTGTTTTTACAATCGTTTTATTTTCTCAGTTTTCCATCAAAAATTGTGCCCCAGGACTAACACTTGGTAACGATTTGTTATCAATTTTGGCGCATTTCTGAACCGGTCATTTATAAAAAGTCCTCCTTATTAATTTTTTGAGGCATTAATTTTGGTTGGCTTAAAATCTCTCCAAAATCTGTGTAATATAATTTTGGATAGTTTTATAAACACCACAAATCGGTAGATTATGAGAGATTTTATTATTATTTTATTTCATCTATATCATCACCAAAAATATATAATTATAACTACTAATACGTTACCCTATTTTTTCTTTCTCATCTGTGTTTTTCTTCTTCTTCCAAACTATCGTTACTTTCTTCCATCTTTTTTCTTTATCATTTGTGTTTCTTTTTTTTTTCAAACTATGCTACTTTCTCCGTAAGTTTTAAAATCCCTCTCCTACTTTTAATCAGGAGTTTATTATTTCATGTATTTCTATTATTTTGATTAAATATGGACTTCTAACTCCTGATCGAGGCATGGACTGGGTGACAGTTCCTGCACTCGGAATCATTTTGTTTATATATGGATATATAGATAAATTTACTTGTGTAAAAAACTTTCAGAACCGGTCATTAATGGATTACCAAACATGAGTTGGACTGGTTTAAAAGTCGCTACTTAAAACCACCAAAAATCGGATCCTTCATAACCGCTCATAACCGGTACTCTAAAAATACCTCACAACCGCTACCCTTACATTGCCAAGCATACCATTAGAAAAAAAAATGTTATACAATAGAAGAGAAAAGAAATATTGTAGCCAAATAGAATAACTCTCAAACTTCTCTCATTAAAGGTAGTTATAGATAGAGATAAGGACATTCATAAATTGAATATATCCATAAACCATACTCCCCTTTGATGTACATTCTAATCATTGTAACATTAAAATCTTTTCTAAGAAAAATTCATCTTTGAGGAAAATCAATAGTAAAGAAAAGAGTATAATAATATTCTTCAGGAATATGATTCTTAAGGAAGCCAAGTGGGTGCGGCTTACACTGCCTCGTTAAAAACCTTTCGAAGGAAATACCCCGTGGAAAAATATACCATCGAAAAAAAGAAAATAATGCACAAAACATGCATCAAGATGTCTCTATTAGCATCTTCAGGGTGCTTGCATCTACACGATGCTACCCCTCAAAAAATATTATATTTGGTTTTTACATCAATTCAAATAAAAAATCAACCCCTATACCCAAATTAATGTATTTGAATATTACATCTCACCCAATACTTTATTTGTCTATACATTTATATGCATTATCATCATATTCTCACAAAGAGTTGTCACGACCCGCACCCGGATATTCGGGCACGAGTACATGGGCCACGCCCAGCCTACGCTGCAGTATCGGCGGTAGAACGCTGTCAAGTACCCAATAGCTATCTACAATATCTAGGTAATCTATAACAACAATATGTACTCCAATTACAAACATCTAAGAAGATATGAATAAGAAGAGATAACAGTATCACTAGAATAACAAGAATCTACAAAATGATCATATGAAACAAGAATGTATCGGAGACAAAACTATAACAAAACTAAATCAAACTACCAGACGTAGAACTCCCGGGAGACAACTCACGGTGAAAGAATATCGAGATCCTTCTCAGCTAGCATCATCTTGTAGTCCAATAATGTGGGGCATAACAATTCCTAAAATTTATTTACGTATCTAGTCAGGATGGGAACAAGTACATAAACTAACAGTAGTTCCAAATGAATTGACAAATACTATAAAAGACAATTATAATGGAATACAAGATGAAATATCAAGACTGAAAATAAAGCAGTATATGTAAAACTGGATATCATGTCAGGGTGTGGAATACTGGAATGCAAAATAGTACATGAATATCTGATGTATAGTATAAATATAAATAGTGCCTTGAGATATTAGAGCGTTATGTGATCGGCTTGGGTTAGGATCAGGCTGTTCCATTTGACCGGCTATCACAGGAAATATATATATATAGCGCCAAGCTGAACAATATGGAAAGCTAGCACAGGAAGTATCAGGTCAGGCTACACCCTACGTGCGGTGAGGGTAGAGCCAGCACAGAAAAAGTGACAGAATGGGTATTGATCACATAACCTCTAATAACTCTCCATCCCCAAATAGTATAATGGATCCAGACATGACACGTCATGACACATGATTCAAAAGCAGGAGGCTAGCACACTCCAAAATTGGTGTCTATACAAGTACAAAAAATAAGATCGAATAATGCACCCACATACCAGGAAGTCCAGGAATAACATCTCATGACAGGATCCGACGTATACTAGTCCGTGTATCCTCGTATCGAGAATCAAGTAAAACACAACAACTAAATCGAATATAGTAGATATCAAGACAATGAAAACTATCAGAGAATCTACTCGCCTTATTTTAGTTGGAAGTTGACGTACGCGACACGAACGTGAAGACACGAAATAGGTACGATGCTAAGCTCCACAAGATGGTCCCAAATGACAGCACAGGCGGTTCTACCGAGTTCATAAAAGTCCAAATAGCCTAGTTTGTATAACAGTCTAGAATCAAGATTTGGCACGATAATAGAGATGAGGAAATATGAAACGACTATTATAGTCGTGACTTACGATTTAAGGGAAAGAATAACTATAAATACATATCTATCTACAAATCATTTATAATATTTAGAAACTATAATTTTATTTACAAAATAATATTAGGTGATACTAGAAACCCAAAATTATTTAGAGTTTTACAAAATATTTATATATATAAGCTAATAATAATATGAATTGAAGTGGTAGATTGTTAAAATATCAAGTTGTACCTCATTATTCGTACATCAAAACCCACGACATGCAAATTGAGATAACATGATCAACTGTAAGGTTAAAAATCTTATCATAGCGATCCACATGGTCATCTTGTCAATTTCAGTGATGTGAGATCACTGGAATATACTGATCTCAATTTTGTTGCACTAATTCTGAAATACGAACATAATAAGAATTAATCATAACTAATATTGATACATAAAGAAAATATCTAGAGACGTTGTCGGATGATGTAACAAACATCACCAACGTGTCCAAAAAGGTCAAATTATCTAGGATAGCCTACCCATAAGTCCAATTTGGACACAAGGGCAAAAAGATAATTTCGGATCAAAATGATGTCCGTATTGGACCCACTTTGCACTGAAAAATGTGTCAGAATAAAAGTCCACCAAATCTAACAAATTATATGTTCACGAATCCAGAATGACGATACGAACCAAGGGTATATCCGGAATTGGATTTCGATGAGTCGATATCAAAATGGTCCGTTGATCAGGATATTAAAATTCTGGTTTGCACAAAAATACATGCCGGAGCCAAGATACTCTAGATCTAGAAAAGTATATGTCAACGAGTCCAAAATGACGATATAAACTCAATGGTATATCCGGAATCGGATTTCGATGAGCCGATCTCAAAATGGTCCGTTGACTCGGACTGTGGGGCCCGCTTTGCACCGAAATGCATACCAGGGCCTACGTCCTCCAAACTCATTAAATTATATATAAATTTATGCTAGAACGACGCCATGAGTCTACTGGTGATGTCAGAATTTGAATCCGGAGTTCCGAGTCCAAAATTAGAATTTTACAAGTTGGAAATTATGAATTCGGACCGCCAACTTTGGCGTCAAATTCAACCAATCAAATAAGCTCACATTAAAACAAAACTTGAGGGGCAAAAAGATGGTTATACCAGCTATGCACAGGAACTGGTGCACACCAAACGAAGCTGCTATAGCAGAGATACGAGTCGACGAAGTTGGCTCCAGGAAACTGTCCAAAAAAAATTTAAATGGTCAACTTGGCGGCCGGTTTTGATCTATCAAATGATCGAATTAACGGTTGAAGTTTGACAGGAGTGAAGGGGTATATACCAAGAATGTGACGGAGGAAAAAGTTTATCGATCCAACGGTCGAATTTCCCAGAAAATGTGCACAAAGTCACTGTCCTGAAACATGATTCTGGATTCGAATCCGTGCGCGTCACGACGGGATCTCGTGCATAACGCACAAATTGAGTATTTTACGTATTGGAGAGGACAACGAATATCATGGGGAAGTTGCCCATGGTTGCTAGGGTAGAAGGGGTGTCTCGGCGGCAGTGCGCGGTCGTCGTCACGCTGCTGCGCTGCAGCAATAGTTGCTGCTCTCGTAGCTACTGTTGTCACTGCCAAATGTGGGCACACAGCGCGCATGGGCGTTGCCATAGGGGTGGAGGCTGTACGGGGTTGCACATGGCCGTGTGGTCGTCGATGGCGGTGGTTTGGCCGCGGCCGCTACCGCTACACGCAGCATCCAGGTGCGTCGCAGCCACTGCTGCTAAGTGTTGTCGTGCATGCGCTGCTGCTCGAGCATTGCTGTCGTGGGCGCACGCTAGGCTGTCGGTGCTGCCACAGGCGGCGATGTGCGGCTGCTCCTGGCTGCACGCTGCACAGACGAGGTTGCACGCTGCACAGACGAGGTTGCAGCCATGATTGCAAAGGTGGGAGCAACCACAGGAAAAAAGGAGAAAGAAGAAGAGTTGGAAAGGAAGGAGGAGGAGGAAATGATGATGGTGATAGAGATGATGAGGATGTTGATGGTGTAAAGAAGAAGAAGAGGAGGAAGAGGAAGGTGGCTGTGTTGTGTAAGGAGGAGATAAATTTTTCAATTGGGCTAAGGAGGAGATGGTGATGTCGGCTAGAGGGATTATTGTAGCTGCTGTTGTGTGTTAAGGAGGGAGGAGAGAGAAGAGAGGTTGAGTGAAAGAGGGGGTGGCTGTTGTATGTGAGTTGTTAGGGAGAGGAGAGAGAGTTTGTATTGGAGTTAGGGCCGACCACATTTGGGGTGTGTGTGGATTTTCCATGTAGGAATGGGTGGTTAGGATGAGTTGGAGTTGAATCAGTGGCTAGGATTAAGTGTATGTTAGGTTAAGTTAAATTTGAAGAGTATGATGAATAAAGTTGTCCATTTGATATTTTGAGTGGGTTGACTAGGTTTTTGTGTTTTATAGGGAAAATGAGTGTGTTGGTATTCATGAGGGGATAACATGAAGCTTGGTCTTGGTTCAATTGAGTCGGGTTGGTTAAAGTTGGGCTTGGCATGATAAATGGCTTAAATTTAGCCACTTATGATCACGGGTAAATAAGTAGCATGTAGGGGCTCAATTGAATGGGACACAAGTGTCATGTGGGTAGTAGGCTTAATGTGGGTCGTGTCTATATTTTAGGTTGACAAGTTTGGGTCGAAATGGTGTCCCCAATTCAAGTCGAAAATAAATGTGACTCCGTAGGGTGAATCAAGATTGATTCTTCTGTCAGGAAAGTTGTGCGATAAAAATGAAGCACAAGATAGTGTGTCTGAGTGGGACATAAAGGTCATGGGTGTAGGGTGTCTTGACTAGATCATGCATATGAAGTTGGTTTTGAGAAAACAACTAGTCTTGTGCTCCTAAATTAAAAGTCATGGCAATGTGCATATGATAATCATAAATAAAAGTGGGAATGGTCAAATGGCCTAAATTGATCCAGAAGTTGTGAGATTTAAGTATAGTACAAGAGAACAAGTTTGAGTGGAACATAATATATCAAAATGAAGATAATCTTGTCTACTACAAACTCATGAAGGAAGTTTCCAGCGATTGACATCTCTGGCGCTCCAGAAATCAAAGTCACGGAAAAGAACATTTAATGATCAAAATAACTAAATAACAATATTTATTGAAAATAATTTATTTAAAAAAAATTTAAAATAAACCCTAAAATTTAGAGGGCTCACATCCTACCCACATTATAAGAATTTCGTCCTCGAAATTAAAAATTATCCAATAGGTCAAGCTATAGCATGTAGCTGCTACGGCTACAGTACTCAATCTGCTACCCATGTGATTATTTATTTTGTTTCTCTATACAAATATTTTAGTTCAGGTTCAACAAGCTTCTTCCATTAAAAACTATGTCATTTTACCCTTTAAAATCTTTTTTACCAATATAGACCCTTTACATATACTCTAAAATACAGGCCATCCTCGAGATATGTATATATATGTCAACAATGCTTGGTCATCAACCATATTTTCAATCTCAATTGTAAATAGTTTGTTAATTTATCCTATCCTCAGTGACCTTATATTATCAACACTATATTAATTGCCTTCCATCCTCCTCTACAGTTTCTCCTTGAATTTATGCATTAAACACATATTCTTGGCATAGGGCCTTTATTTTTTTTTAATACTCAATAACTCCTTTGAATATAAACCCTCAATTTCAAACTCTTGATTCATTTACCGATTTATTTATTACCAATTTATATGTGTCCTTGCTTTGTTCCTTGTTACTTTAACTGCTATCTTCCAATCTTATACACAATGTTATATCTTCTTCTAACTTATTCTATATCATTCCATATATCGATCTACCCTCCAATCATATGTAATTAGTCTATAGGTAACCAACCAAATCTTATAAATGCTCAATCCTTAATTTGTAAGTACATGGTTTGGATCCTCGATCCGTAGTCACAATAATACAATATTTTATCACTCCATCTTAGATACCCTATCATCAAATTATACTATCAAGGCAAACCTTCTTAATAGTTTCTAAGTCCACTATAGTCAGTCTCATATCTGTCCTATAAGCTTAACCTAATCAATCTCTAGGAAATCACTTGTCATAATCACACAACATATTATAGTTATACTATGGAATCCATTGACGAGTTTGTCTATTAAATAGAAGGTAGCAAGGGCTAAAGACTAGGTTGATCAATCCATAAATAGTTACTGAGAAGGACGAGAAGGATTTACCTAAGAGGTTAACGAAGAAGAGTTTAGTCAAATTATAGGAAAGATGAAATACAAAAGCAATTTTGTCGAGAGAAGATAATATGAAAGCAATCATGTTAGAGAGTTCTAGAGAACCTATATCCTAGTTGTGGATGTAGATAGGATAGAGTTAATCAAAACGGGAAAGAATGATAATAAGAATTTGTCCTTGCTCATCTGGTCATAACGAAGTCGTTGTCCTTTCCTTTTTCTTGTACTTGTCCAAAATCACAAAATCGAAGTTTTCAACCTCCAAAATGTTCACCTTGTCCAAAAATCACTCTCCCTCAACATATCCTTTTCGTAACTCCAAGTCAACAATAAGCCACTACTAAGAGTCTTGTCTAATTCCATACCTAGGGTCACTTATCTACTTGCTACTCGTACAAATTCTCCTAAACTTTCACGTCCGATATTTACTCTCCTAGTATCATTTTTTTTCCTTATCATCCACCAATGTTTACTCCATGTATAAATTTTTTAAATATAAGATGATAGAAATCGAGTTCCAGAATTATCTTTTATCCTATTAGCATATCTCAATTTTATTCATAGTCAAAAATAATTTGTCGAAGATCCCGTATAAAGCAGGAATCCTATATATGCAACCGTTCTTAAAACTTCATGTGTCAATAACTGATCAAAGTTGTATAACTCTGGCTTTGCCCAATCCTCAAAATAGTTGTAAACCTTAAGTATCCCTAATCCAGTTATCAGTCATTTCTCCTGCAAATTTATTCAAATCTTTCTACTATTCTGTCTTGGTAATTTTTTAAAATTTAGGATATCCCATCCCGAGTATAATAATCACATCTCATGCCACTTCTTTGGCTGCTCAAGTAAGAAAGATAATCCAACGTTGTCTTCGATAGCTCTCACCACTATAAAATCATATACAACGTCTCTTTAACATTTTTTTTGTCGCAAGTCCATTCAACTCTATCCTCTAATCCCTTAAACGTATAACCCATATCTATAAATCATTCTTGGCCTGACTATATAATCCATATTTCTCTAGATTGTTATCTTCTGTTTATTTCTCAACTTATTTCATTAAACCCTCGAGTTCCAAACGTACTATCTTGTTAAAAAAATTTCTTTTCCAAAATAGATCTCAACCTTCATGTATAATATTGACTAGTCATCCCTCTTACCAATCCAAATAGTTAGAAGTTCAACTCCTGCTCTTATGTTCCTTCTAGGGTCCATAAACTTATCTTCATGCAAGAATAGGGTTCGATATCGGACAGGTGTTTCGAAAATCAAGATAAGCAAAAACGAGTGAAAATAGACTCAATATAGTTTCAAAGTAAGATTCTCAGGGATCATCCCTGGAATCTATCAAGAGATCCTAATATGTGGTTGAGTACCAAAATCCTAAAATATTCTATGATTTAAATCCAATCCTAGGGCAGGCTCGCAGTAGTACGGCTAAGCCTAAGTACTACCACGACTTCGTATTAGTTGCAAAGACTGACCTGCATGGGCCACCATAAAAATGTGTCATGACCCACACCCAGATATTCGGGCATGAGTACATGAGCCACGTCCAACCTACGTCGCAGTATCGATGGTAGAACGCTGTCAAGTACCCAATAACTATCTACAATATCTAGGTGATATATAACAACAATATGTACTCCAATTACAAACATCTAGGAAGATAAGAATAAGAAGAGATAACAGTATCACTAGAACAACTAAAATCTACAAAATGATCATATGAGACAAGAATGTATCGGAGACAAAACTATAACAAAACTAAATCAAACTACCAGACCTAGAACTCCCGTGAGACAACTCACGGTGAAAGAATATCGAGATCCTCCTCAGCTATCATCATCCTGTAGTCCAATAATGTGGGACATAACAATTCCTAAAATTTATCCACATATCTAGTTGGGATGGAAACGAGTACATAAACTAACAACAGTTCCAAATGAATTGACAAATACTATAAGAGATAATTATAATGGAATAAAAAATGAAATATCAAGACTGGAAATAAAGCAGTATATGTAAAACTGGATATCATATCAGGGTGTAGAATACTGGAATATAAAATAGTACAAGAATATCTGATGTACAATATAAATATAAACAGTGCCTTGAGATATTAGAGCGTTATCTGAACGGCTTGGGTCAGGATCAGGCTGTTCCATTTGACCGACTATCACAGAAAAAATATATATAGGGTCAAGCCGGACAACATGGAAAGCTAGCACATAAAGTATCAGGTCAGGCTACAACCTATGTACAGTGAGGGTGGAGCCAGCATAGGAAAAGTGATTGATGGGTATTGATCACATAACCATCCTCGAATAGTATAATGGATCTGGACATGACACGTCATGACACAGGATTCAAAAGCAAAGGGCCAGCCCACTCCCAAATCGGTGTCTATACAATTACAGAAAATAAGATCGAACAATGTACCCACATACCAGGAAGTTCAGAAATGACATCTCATGACCGGATTCGACGTATACTAGTCTGTGTATCCACAAATGGTCCCAAACGACGGCACAGATTTGTCCACTAAGTCCAAAAAAGTCCAAATAGCCTAGTTTGATATATAACAGTCTAGAATCAAGATTTGGCACGCTAATAGAGATGAGGAAATAGGAAACGACTATAATAGTCGTGACTTACGATTTAAGGAAAAGAATAATTATAAAAACATATCTATCTACAAATCATTTATAATATTTAGAAACTATAATTTATTTACAAAATACTATTAGGTAATACTAGAAACCCAAAATCATTTAGAGTTTTACAAAACATTTATATATATAAGCTAATAATAATATGAATTGCAAGTGGTAGATTATTAAAATATCAAGTTGCACCTCATTATTCGTACATCGAAACCCATGACACGTAAATCGAGATAAGATAATCAACTGTAAGGTTAACAATCTTATTATAGCGATCCACATGGTCATCTTGTCAAATTTAGTGATGTGAGATGACTGGAATCGACTGATCTCAATTTCGTTGTACTAATTCCGAAATACGAACATAATAAGAATTAATTATAACTAATAGTGATACATAAAGAAAATATCTACAGATGTTGTCAGATGATGGAACAAACATCACCAACGTATCCAGAAAGGTTAAATTAGCTAGGATAGCCTATCCATAAGTCCAATTTGGATACAAGGGCAAAAATGTAATTTTGGATCAAAATGATGTTCATGTTGGACCCACTTTGCACCTGTCACTACCACTTTTTAGCTTTGAGGGTATTTTGGTCATTTGTAAATTATTTGATTTGATTTTTTATTATTTAATTAATTGCTAATTGTTATGTTAGCCCTTAACCTAGTCTTGACCTAATCTAAGGGTTAGTCATTAACATAGAGGCTAAGTTAGAAGTTGTTAACTTTATGGCTAAGTTAGAATTATCTAGATAATTAGTTAAGTTAGATATTTTTAGCTTGAGGATTGAATATACACATGGGCCTTTACTAAAGGACTTAGAAACTTACCAAGAGGGAAGCCCATAGCTACCTAATGAAACAAAACCCTAACCCTAATCCCTACATAGCCGGCCAAGAGAGGCACACCCCCTATATAATATCTCTTTATTAATGCTTGCCCCCTTTCATTTCACATTAAGCCTAGTTTAGTGTTCTTCCCCAAATCTTTACCATTCATCCAAATTATCCCCAAATTGAACCTAATCCTTTGCATTCGGATCCCTTGCTGTTGAAGAAGGACTTGGAGGCTAGCTAGCTAAGGTTTGGAGCTCACTTGGCCATAGCACTTGGAGGAGGACACCTTCCTTTAGAGTTATTCTTGAGATTTGCTCCCAATAGGTAAATGCCCCTAAATCCTATTAAATTTATGTTTTTTTTCCATAGATGCATCCATCTAGGTGTCCCCTAGCTGTAGGTGTAGTTTGGTAGAAAATGGAATTGGTTTGGTGTCCGTATCGGACACGTATTAGTGGCTATGTCTTTGTGTTTGATGAAATACCTCAAAGAGGATTTTATTCATATTTTTTGAAATGTATTTGAATAGATTTGTAGGTGTATATGTGACATTTGATTTCGTGTCTGACAGAAGTGAAATTTGTGTCTATGTCGTGTCCACAGAGAGCAGGATACGCTGTACGAGAGTGTGCACAGGTGCCCTGCTGCTCGGGGTAGATATCTGCGTGTCCGTGTCACTTGGACATGCGACACTTGGCATACGGCTAGAGGCAGTGACTGACACGTCAGCCCCCAAGTAGCATGATGAGTCGTGTCGTATCGGCCTTACATTTTGGGTCACACCAATTTCGTGTACATAGAGAGTAGGCGTGTCTGGGCTCTGATACGCGTGTCATGTATAGTGTAGACACATCATGGACATGTCGTGTTGTGTCGAGGGTGTAGCCCTACATGTAGGCAACACGTGGACACAACCACATGGCTCCACGTCAGCCGTGTCGTATCCACGAGCTCGCAGACTCGCCGCGTGAGCCTGTGCTGTGCAGGCGTGTCTGTGTGTGTTCTCGTGTGATTGGACACCTCGTGTCCTATTGTATGGACACGAAGGGACTCATAGGGACTCATGTGACTTGTCCTAGTCACTGGGTACCTCTGTCTCTGATTTTGAGATTGATTTCGAGTTGGATTTTGTTGGTATTTCAGTTTGGGTTTTCAAACTACATTCTCTGATATTGTGTTCTTACTGGGAAGTTCAAATGGGATTTCAAAATTGTAATGTGATGTTAATATCTCATGTTTTATTGGGTTATGATATTTAATTAGTTTTGTGATGTTATTATTTCTATTTGACAGTAATGTGTGTTTCAAAATTTTATTCGAGCATTGGATTTGGGTTGAGAATTCGAACTACGTTCTCACAGTGACTGTTATTGAACAGTGAGTTGGTTTGTTGTGATATTAGTTGGCAGCAGGAAATTCTAGATTTCCCATTCATTTCCCTTCTTTTTCTTTCATTTCATTTCCATTTTTTAATGTTGATTTCCATTTCAATTACAACTGTGAACATTTGGTTTTGTATTCATGCTCAATGTCATTCTCAGATTTCCATTCTTTTCTTCCAGCTCATATTTGAGATAGCTCTCAGGGTTGAATACTGAGATAATTCTCAGTTGTATTGAGAGTGTGTCTCAGGTTTTCTTTCCAGTTTGATTCTCAGGTTATCAGTTTATGTATTGGTTTGGTTTTGATTTCCAAATATTAGTTCTCAGTTTTGCTTTTGATTTAGTTCTTAGTTTAATGTTGTATTCTCAGTTTGGTGGAACAGAATTTTAGTTACCTTGAGTTCAGCTTCTTGCTACTTCCTTTTCTTTCCATTACATTTCCTTCTTCCTATTTTCTTTTAGTATATTATATATCTTCATATATGTTGTATTTCCTCTTAGTGACTGAATATATATATATATATATATATATATATATATATATATATATATAAAATATATATATATATATATATATATATATATATATATATATATATATGTTAGATGTGTGATACTTGTATTGCTATCTTTATTTTGTATTCATAGGTAGTTGTGATATAGGCTTGTGGTATTATGATATGAATATAGGTTGAGATTTTGGATAGGCTTTGTAGTTTGGTGATAAGGTATCAGACTTGAGTTATAGTGTTGGCTAGGTAATTCTCAGGTTGTGAGTTAGTTTAGCTTAGCCTGCAGGTTAGATAGCCTAATGAATTGTTATTAGGCTTTGTGACTCTTGTAGCTAGGCTTAGTGTTGACCAATAGTTGACTTTAGTCTAGAATGACTTGTTAGACTAGGTTTAGACCTAGAATAGCTTGGTTGACCTAGTTTGACTTTATAAGTTGACCAAAGTTGACCAAAAGTTGACTTTAGTCTAGAATGACCTAGAAATCATATAGAATGCATTTAAAGTTCAATATTACCATTCTGGACATGTTGTGACCTGTGTTGCTTTAAATAGGACTCATCTACTCTGTCTGGACGTCTACACTTACCAAATACTCAGGATATCAGGCGAGTACATTCTCTGACCGTTTTATACTTGCTATAACTTATATTCTTGCTATAGATTACTTTACTTGATGCTGTCACGTTCGTAACACGGATTGGTACTATATAGATCGTTTCATGAGATGTTATCCCCCTCGGGAGCATCAGATACTTCATGTCATGTGCATTTCACTTACATCATGTATCTCTATGCTTTCACTATTCATGTATACTCTTGTGATTCATGTAGTCTTATGTTCACAGAGCCCTCATGAATCAATTTCACGTGCTCTTATTTATGAGGCAGTGAAATCATGAATCTTAACATAACTTGTCTCGATCTTTGTGTATTGATTGGGGATGGAGGAGTAGAAGTAGTCATATGAATAATTCCAAAGTAGTGTAACCATGAATCAACTCTGTAGTATAGCCATTAATCATATCTAGCTGTTCACATGTCTATCTTATACTCTAAATCACTAGTTATTGATAGTTCTTTACTTATAGTAGATATTTCCGTTACAGTCATCTCTTTTACTTCATGTACATTTTTTCAGTTATTCATGTATCTTATTCTATTGCATGCTTTATATTTTCTGACATGATATGAACTGCTTGAGATGTATTGTGCTCGTTCCTGTCATGACTGGACCTGTTAATATATTATAGAGGATGAGGACGAGGCCTTTTGTACCACTTACTATAGAGCAGCCTTAGATGACACCTGCGATCTGGACCTCCAGCAGGATCCACTAGCAGTAGAGGATGATACCCCCATAGTTTAGGCTTGCTAGCTTAGACTTCATCTTATTTCTGTTGTCTTATCTCATTTGGATACTTTATTATATATATTGGATCTTGTGTTATTTGGGATGTTTGTGGAGATGTTATCTTAGACACTTAGACTTCTCTCCTGTTTGTATTTCATTTTGTGGATTCATATCATATCTATCTATCTTATCGTATCTTCTATCTTAGATTATGATTGAGATTGTACCTTATTGTTCCTCCGTTCGGAGAGTATATCTTGTGCAGTTATATTTTATACTGTGTTAGATGTTGTAACCTAGGACAACGTTCTACCGTCGACACTGCGGCGTAGGCTGGACGTACCCACTTCTCGTGCCCCTACACTGGGTGCGGGTAGTGACACGTTTTTAGTGGTGGCCCATACAAGTCTAGAATTGTAGTGGTATTCGAACTAGAGTATCACTACAGCCTGCAGTAGGATGTAGGATATAGTTTTGAGGTACTCAATCACATTATGAAAACTCTTATCCAATACATGCCATCTAAATTCTTGTTGATTAAATGCTTTCCTTTGAATAAATAAACTTTCCTCCTTTGATTTTTTGCTTCATTCTCAATAATTACTTCTTATTTGATCTGTCTTCAGGATGGTTATGGAGACACGATCTCATCACTCCGGTCCGGGGGATACTATCGAGAGGTCGACCACCTCTCGTCCTGTTCAGCAGGACCTCGAGATCGCAGCACCTGTTATGCTAGCTCAGGTTGGCATTTCTGCTGAATTAGGAGGTGTACCTCCGCCTGTATAGAGACCTTCCCCGTCATTCCTGATTTCTCTCAGCAGCAGCCGCCTTCGGGATCGGTTGACGCAGCACAGCTGGTCGCCTTCTTTCAGAGGATGGTGGAGGCTCAGCGGCAGCAGTCCATTCATTTTCAGCAGGGCATAGAGAATGCCCATCAGCTTGCCCTGACGACGGTGGAGAGAGTCATTACGCAGCCTCAGGCAGCCCAGATGCAGCAGTATCAGTCGAGGACACCAGGGATTTAGGACTTCCAGAAGATGCGTCCGCGGGACTTCCGCGGCACAGAGGGGATTCTT
The DNA here is from genome assembly GCA_029216955.1 of Iris pallida. Classification (NCBI taxonomy): domain Eukaryota; kingdom Viridiplantae; phylum Streptophyta; class Magnoliopsida; order Asparagales; family Iridaceae; genus Iris; species Iris pallida. The sequence goes on from JANAVB010017399.1 coordinate 2,416,525, forward strand.
TATGCGGATGACTAGATAGAGCACATCGAGGAGATTTTCCGGCTGGCGGAGATTCGAGCACGACTGCAGATTGAGGCGACAGGTAGTCAGATGCAGGACCTGGCCCGTAGATGGTACCAGACGGACCCGAGAGTCGGTATAGAGGGACAGACTTGGGCAGCCTTCAAGAAGCTGTTCAAGGAGAAGTTTTTCCCTGACATAGCTCTTGGCGCCCTGGAGACGCAGTTTGAAAGCTTAGTTCGGGGCAGTCAGACTGTCGAGGAGTACGCTTGGAGTTCTGCTATCTGGGCAGCTTTATTGAGGGACTCAGTGAGACAGCGAAGGCCCAGAGATTTCGGAAGAAATTAGTCAAGGAGGTCAAGTCCTTGACCAAGAGTGACCGGAGTACCACTTTTAAGGAGATTCTGGTGGGTGCCCTAGCAGTAGAGGATGATCTTGAGCTGAAGCTCAAGAGGGGACGAGACACTCATGGAGCCAGTGGCAGTGGAGGACCGGCCAAGAGGCCCCACTTCCAGTAGCAGTTCTAGCAGAGGCCGTTTTAGTAGCAGCCTCAGGGGCAGGCCCGTGTACTTTTCAGCAGGTGCAGCAGCAGCAGCAGCCAAGACATCAGCAGCAGGCTCCGAGACAGCAGTCTACCAGTTGTACCTACTGTAAGAAGCTGGAGCATGGGTGGAATGACTACAGGAAAAGGCTAGGTAGGTGCCTACTCTGGGGTTCAGCAGTCCACTAGCTGAAGGAGTGTTCCCTATTCATGGGACGAGCATTGCAGGGAGCAGGAGCCAAGGCTCCAGCAGGGCAGCAGAAGGGACCTTTGCAGACTCAGCAGTAGAGGTTCGTACAGCATCAGCAGCAGGCCAGGGAAGGTCAGCAGGGGCGAGCTTTCGCCATGGCATCTGAGGATGCAGAGGCTATCAGAGAGCTGATCGCAGGTTCTATTCTTCTTAATTCTATTCCAGCTTTTGCTTTGTTCGATTCAGGGGCTTCCCACAGCTTCGTATCTGTATCTTTTGTTATTAGACACCACCTTGTATCTGAATCGTTGCCTTGGACTTGCAAGATCACGACCGGGGGTGGTATTATCCTTGTTAGTGATATTTGCAAGGGCCGAAGAGTTGATTTGGGAGGCCGAGAGTTGGATGTGAGTCTGCTCGTGATATCATTGCTGAACTACGATATCGTACTCGATATGGATTGGTTGAGCAGGCACCACGCCAGTATAGATTTCCATAAGGGCAGAGTTCTTTACAGAGCACCCGGAGAGCTAGAGTTTGAGTTCACTCGACGACAGGCGGAGCAGAGCAGCAGAGTTTTCTGCAGAGTATCAGTTGAGGAGCAGGCAGTGCCACACCCTTTGATAGCGGAGTTCATGGACGTCTTTTCGGAGGATTTGCCAGGACTACCACTGGACAAAGACGTGGAGTTCTCTATAGACCTAGTGTCCGGTGCAGAGCTGATATCTCAGCACGTCTATAGGGTGAACAACAGCAAGCTGGTAGAGTTGAAGAAGCAGGTGGATGAGCTACAAGACAAGGGCTTCATCCGATCGAGTTCTTCACCATGGGGTGCACCGGTACTCTTTATACCGAAGAAGGATGGGTCGGTCAGGATGTGTATCGACTACAGGGCACTCAGCAGCCTCACGATCAAGAACAAATACCCGTTGCGGAAGATCGACGATCTCTTCGATCAGCTGAGTGGGGCGAGGATATTTTCTAAGATTGATCTGGGGTCAGGTTACCATCAGGTGAAGGTGAAGAAGGAGGATATCCCGAAGACAACATTCAGGATACGGTATGGCCAGTTTGAGTTCATGGTGATGCCGTTTGGGTTGACTAATGCCCCGGTGGTATTCATGAACCTGATGAACAAGGTGTTCCACCAGTACTTGGACAAATTCGTGGTGGTGTTCATCGATGATATCCTAGTATACTCGAAGACCGAGGAGGAGCTTGAGGAGCACTTGAGAGTAGATCTGGAGACTCTCAGGAGGGAGGAGATTTATGGCAAGCTTTCGAAGTGTGAGTTCTTTCTGGACAAAGTTGACTTCTTGGGTCATGTGGTGACTGGAGATGAGATTTTAGTTGACCCGAAGAAGATCAGGCAGTTGAGGCTTGGACATCACCGAGTTCAGTAGCGAAGATCAGGAGCTTCTTGGGATTGGCAGGCTACTACAAGAGATTCGTGCAGGATTTCTCCCAGGTTGTAAAGCTATTGACTAGGTGACCCGGAAGGATGCCGAGTTTATCTGGTCAAAGGAGTGTCAGGTCGCTTTTGATGAGTTGAAAAAGCGGCTGACGACAGCTCCGATTATGACATTGCCATCAGGATCATGAGGGTTCACTATCTACAGTTACACCTCAGGAAAGGGTTTGGGTTGTGTCTTGCAGCAGCATGGAAAGGTGATTGCCTATGCTTCCAGGCAGTTACGTCCACATGAGAAGAACTATCCTACCTACGACTTGGAGTTGGCAGCAGTTATATTTGCTTTAAAGTTATGGAAACACTATTTATACGGAGAGTGGGTAGATATGTTTACATATCATAAGAGCTTTAAGTATGTGTTTACACAGAAGGAGCTCAACATAAGGCAGCACAGATGGTTGGATTTGATGAAAGACTTCGACATTTCCTTGTAGTATTACCCAGGGAAGGCCAACGTGGTTGCCGATGCCTTGAGTAGGTATCCGACAGCCATATGTTTGACGATGGATCGTCACTTGCTAGCAGATTTGGAGAGCCTGGGGATCGAGGTGGTTGTGCCAGGAGTTCAGATACAGATGTGGGGCCTTCAGATTCAGTCGAACTTGATGGAGAGGATCAAGTCGACTCAGTTCGAGGATATTGCTCTGCGGTGTATCCGAGAGCAGGTTCGAGCAGGATTGGTGGATGATGAGTTTATTCTTACAGAGGATGGCGCATTGAGGCACAGTTTTAGACTGTGTGTGCCCAGCGAAGAGCTTCGGGAGCAAGTCATGTAGGAGGCCCACCGATCTCAGTACTTTATACATCCAGGTACCAATAAGATGTATAGGAATCTTAGGAAGCATGTTTGGTGGTATGGGATGAAGCGGGAGGTAGCTCGCTTCATAGCCAGATGCTTGGTTTGTCAGCAGGTCAAGGCAGAGTGGTAGAGGCCAGGAGGTTTATTGCAGCCATTGCCCATTCCAGAGTGGAAGTGGGAGCACATCACAATAGACTTTGCTTCTGAAGTGCCACGTACACCAGGAGAGAAAGACGTAATTTGGGTCATCGTAGACAGGTTGACCAAATTGGCTCACTTTTTGTCATTTAAAGTGGGTATGTCAACTGAGAGGCTAGCAGAGATGTATATGCGGTAGATTGTCAGGATACACGAAGTTCCGGTGAGCATTGTCTCGGATCAGGATAGTCACTTTATTTCCAATTTTTGGCGGAGTCTGCAGATTAGTTTGGGTACTCAGCTCAAGTTTAGTACTGTATACCACCCTCAGACGGACGGACAGTCAGAGAGGACTATTCAGACACTCGAGGACATGCTGCAGACTTGTGTCTTAGATTTTGGAGGATCCTGGGAGGTTCACCTGCACTTAGTGGAGTTTGCATACAACAATAGTTTTCAGGCCAGCATTGAGATGTCACCATTCGAGGCACTGTACAAGCGCATATGTCGTACACCCTTGTCTTGGGATGACGTTGGAGCGAGCTTTATTGGGAATTATTTGATTTTATTTAAAATTTTATTATTTAATTAATTGCTAATTATCATGTTAGCCCTTAACCTAGTTTTGACCTAATCTAAGGGTTAGTCATTAACATAGAGGCTAAGTTAGAAGATGTTAACTTTATGGCTAAGTTAGAAATATCTAGATAATTAGTTAAGTTAGATATTTTTAGCTTGAGGATTGAATATACACATGGGTCTTTACTAAAGGACTTAGAAACTTACCAAGAGGGAAGCCCATAGCTACTTAATGAAACAAAACCCTAACCCTAATCCCTACATGGCCGGCCAAGAGAGGCACACCCCCTATATAATATCTCTTCATTAATGCTTGCCCCCTTTCATTTCACATAAAGCCTAGTTTAGTGTTCTTCCCCAAATCTTCACCATTCATCCAAATTATCCCCAAATTGAACCTAATCCTTTGCATTGGGATCCCTTGCTATTAAAGAAGGACTTGAAGGCTAGCTAGCTAAGGTTTGGAGCTTACTTGGCCATAACACTTGGAGGAGGACACCTTCCTTTAGAGTTATTCTTGAGATTTGCTCCCAATAGGTAAATGTCCCTAAATCCTATTAAATTTCTATTTTCTTTCCATAGATGCATCCATTTAGGTGTCCCCTAGCTGTAGGTGTAGTTTGGTAGAAAATAGAATTGGTTTGGTGTCCGTATCGGACACGTATCAGTGGCTATGTCTTTGTGTTTGACGAAATACCTCAAAGAGGATTTTATTCGTATTTTTTGAAATGTATTTGAATAGATTTGTAGATGTATATGTGACATTTGATTTCGTGTCTGACTGAGGTGAAATTTGTGTCTGTGTCATGTCCACAGAGAGCAGGACACGCTGCACGAGAGTGTACACGGGTGCCCTGCTGCTCGGGGTAGATATCTGCATGTCCGTGTCACTTGGACATGCGACACTTGGCATGTGGCTAGAGGCAGTGAATGACACATCAGCCCCCAAGTGGTATGACGAGTCGTGTCGTGTCGGCCTCGCCTTTTGGGTCGCACCTATTTCGCGTACACAGTGAGTAGGCGTGTCTGGGCTCTGATACGCGTGTCATGTAGAGTGTAGACACGTCATGGACACGTCGTGTTGTGTCAAGGGTATAGCCCTATATGTTGGCAATATGTGGACACAACTACGTGGCTCCACGTGAGCCGTGTCGTGTCCACGAGCTCGCGGACTCGCCGCACGAGCCTGTGCTGTGCAGGCATGTCTGTGTGTGTTCTCGTGTGATTGGACACCTCGTGTCCTATTGTATGGACACGAAGGGACTCATAGGGACTCATGTGACTTGTCCTAGTCACTGGGTACCTCTGTCTCTGATTTTGAGATTGATTTCGAGTTGGATTTTGTTGGTATTTCAATTTGGGTTTTCAAACTACATTCTCTGATATTGTGTTCTTACTGGAAAGTTCAAATAGGATTTCGAAATTGTAATGTGATGTTAATATCTCATGTTTTATTGGGTTATGATATTTAATTAGTTTTGTGATGTTATTATTTCTATTTGACAGTAATGTGTGTTTCAAAATTTTATTCGAGCATTGGATTTGGGTTGAGAATTCGAACTACATTCTCACAGTGACTCTTATTGAACAGTGAGTTGGTTTGTTGTGATATTAGTTGGCAGCAGGAAATTCCAGATTTCCCATTTTATTTCCCTTCCTTTTCTTTTATTTTATTTCCAGTTTTTAATGTTGATTTCCATTTCAATTACAACTGTGAACATTTGGTTTTGTATTCATGCTCGATGTCATTCTCAGATTTCCATTCTTTTCTTCCAGCTCATATCCGAGATAGCTCTCAGGGTTGAATACTAAGATAATTCTCAGTTGTATTGAGAGTGTGTCTCAGGTTTTCATTCCAGTTTGATTCTCAGGTTATCAGTTTATGTATTGGTTAGGTTTTGATTTCCAAATATTAGTTCTCAGTTTTGCTTTTGATTTAGTTCTCAGTTTAATGTTGTGTTCTCAGTTTGGTGGAACAGAATTTTGGTTACCTTGAGTTCAGCTTCTTGCTATTTCCTTTTCTTTCCATTACATTTTCTTCTTCCTATTTTCCTTTAGTATATTATATATCTTCATATATGTTGTATTTCCTCTTAGTGACTGAATAAAATATATATATATATATATATATATATTTATATTTATATATTTATATATATATATATATATATATATATATATATATATATATATATATATATATATATATATATATATATATATATATATATATATATATATATATATATATATATATATATATATATGTCAGATGTGTGATACTTGTATTGCTATCTATATTTTGTATTCATAGGTAGTTGTGATATAGACTTATGGTATTATGATATGAATATAGGTTGAGATTTTGGATAGGCTTTGTAGTTTGGTGATAAGGTATCAAACTTGAGTTATAGTGTTGGCTAGGTAATTCTTAGGTTGTGAGTTAGTTTAGCTTAGCCTGCAGGTTAGATAGCCTAATGAATTGTTATTAGGCTTTGTGACTCTTGTGGCTAGGCTTAGTGTTGACCAAGAGTTGACTTTAGTCTAGAATGACTTGTTAGACTAGGTTTAGACCTAGAATAGCTTGGTTGACCTAGTTTGACTTTATAAGTTGACCAAAAGTTGATTTTAGTCTAGAATGACCTAGAAATCATATAGAATGTATTGTAAAGTTCAATATTACTATTCTGGACATGTTGTGACCTGTATTGTTCTAAATAGGACTCATCTACTCTGTTTGGACATCTACACTTACCAGATACTCAGGATATCAGGCGAGTATATTCTCTGACCGTTTCATACTTGCTAGAACTTATATTCTTTCTCTAGATTACTTTACTTGATGTTGTCACATTGGTAACACGGATTGGTACTATATGGATCGTTTCATGAGATGTTATCCCCCTCGGGAGCATCAGATACTTCATGTCATGTGTATTACACTTACATCATATATCTCTATGCTTTTACTATTTATGTATACTCTTGTGATTTATGTACTTTCATGTTCACAGAGCCCTTATGAATCAATTTCACGTGCTCTCATTTATGAGGCAGTGAAATCATGAATCTTAACATAACTTGTCTCGATCCTTGTGTATTGATTGGGGATGGAGGAGTAGAAATAGTCATGTGAATAATTCCAAAGTAGTGTAACCATGAATCAACTCTGTAGTATAGCCATGAATCACATCCAACTGTTCACATGTCTATCTTGTACTCTAAATCACTAGTCACTGATAGTTCTTTACGTATAGTAGATATTTCCGTTACAGTCATCTCTTTTGCTTCAAATACATTCTTTCAGTTATTCATGTATCTTACTCTATTGCATGCTTTATATTTTCTGACATGATATGAACTGCGTGAGATGTATTGTACTCGTTCTTGTCCTGATTGGACCTGTTGATATATTACAGAGGATGAGGCCTTTTGTACCACTTACTATGGAGCAGCCTTAGACGACACCTGTGATCTGGACCTCCAACAGGATCCACTAGCAGTAGAGGATGATACCCCCATAGTTTAGGCTTGTTAGCTTAGACTTTATCTTATTTCTGTTGTCTTATCTCATTTGGATACTTTATTGTATATATTGGGATCTTGTGTTATTTGGGATGTTTGTGGAGATGTTATCTTAGACACTTAGACTTCTCTCCTGTTTGTATTTCATTTTATGGATTCATATCATATCTATCTATCTTATCGTATCTTCTACCTTAGATTGTGATTGATATTGCACCTATCTTATTGTTCCTCCATTCAGAGAGTATATCTTGTGCAGTTATATTTCATACTGTGTTAGATGTTGTGACCTAGGACAGCATTCTACCGCCAATACTGCGGCGTAGGCTGGACGTACCCACTTCTCGTGCCCCTACACTGGGTACGGGTCGTGATAGCACCGAAAAACGTGTCAGGATAAAAGTCCACCAAACCTAACAAATTATATGTCCACGAATCCAAAATGACGATACAAACCCAACAGTATATCCGAAATTGGATTCCGATGAGTCGATCTCAAAATGGTCCGTTGACCAGGATATTGAAATTTTGATTTGCACAAAAATGTGTGTTGGAGCCGAGATCCTCTAGATTTAGAAAAGTATATGTCAACGAGTCCAGAATGACGATACGAACTCAACGGTATATTTGAAATCGGATTCCGATGAGCCGATCTCAAAATGGGCCGTTGACTCGGATTATGGGGCCCGCTTTGCACCAAAATGCGTGCCAGGGCCCACGTCCTCCAAACTCAGAAAATTATATATGAATTTATGCCAAAACGATGCCACGAATCTAGTAGTGGTGTCAGAATTTGAATTCGGAGTCCTGGGTCCAAAATTAGAATTTTACAAGTTGAAAAATTACGAATTCGGACGGCCAACTTTGGCGTCAAATTCAACT